>JADBJO010003068.1:5000-12500 GCA_016801955.1 Conus betulinus
GAGCGGCCAATACTATGGATGATGTGAAGGTGGCAGGGTCCATGGAAAGTAACTGAAGGGTGGAGGAATAGGCGGGGAGGGGGGGGGGGGGGGGGGGGGGGGACAGATCTGTTGTACCAGGGAGATGGGGGGGAAGAGCACACTCGCCTGGCGTCCCACATAGCGAGCGGTCACTTTGGTTGTCTGGGAGACGGGTGACTGGGACCAGGGCTATTGTCACTGCCCGTATACATCTGGCGGGCAGAGTCTTGAAGGGACTTGCTGGGAGGGGAAAGGGTGCCGCCCTGCTGAATGTTAGCCTTTATACTGAGCCGTCAAACGATCGTGACAAACTCTATGGTAACGCAAGCTAGGATTCTTGATGGTGTAAACGAAGTCGTTCTGTTCACAATACCGAACTCAAAGGGTCCCATCGGTGATAAACATCTCTTTTCATCCCGTCCCTCCTCCACGTATCCCTCGAACCTTCCTTCAATTGCCTGCTTTTGACAACTGCGTTCAAACCTGGAATAGGGCTTTCTAAATTGTTAATTATCAATCATTGATTGTTTCTTGTCCTATCCGGAGAAGACCTAATTAGTCGAAGTCACTTACGTTTAATATAGTGGCGTTCATTCGTCAGACCAACAGGTGTTAACATTAATTTTGGGGGGGAGACACGATTTGTCCATTGGAACAAATCGGGTTGCAACAAAGACTGTGAGCGCGTGACGGAGCGGAAGAGAGGGCGGAGTCAACCGACACAAGCCGAATGCGTGGCTGCAGTCTAGCCAAACGTGAAAGTAAAAGCATCGTCAGATTCGTCTGTTTGAGTGAAGCCGTGACGAAGTTTGCACGCACGTGTCTCAGTTGTGGTTATGGCTTCTGCACTTCGAATTCTGCAGAGAAAACTTCTTTTAGCAAAGAATGAATTGGGGAGTTTTTGTGATTGCCGTGTGCTTTCGGCGAAAAAAAAACACTCGTATTTTCAACCAGTTCTCAGGGTTCGGTGACATTTTCCGACACGGTGGGTCAGAAAGACAACAAAAAACGACAGATGAGTTCCATAAACACCAACCCAGACAGCAACCACATCTGTCCACAGATTGAAACGCCGGACCACACAGATGAACGAATTGTGGAGTGGCCAGACGATCTCAAGTCGGCTAGCTTCAAGGGACTGGAAAGCAGTTTTCCTTGCGTTTCTAGAAAGTATGTTGTTTCTCTCTCTCTCTCTGTGTGTGATGTGCGTGAACTGTGTGTGGCAATGTGCAAGTCTTTGACCAGGCATAAGCCCAAACTGCTATGGTGTTTGTTGTGTTTACAAAATGTCAGTTTTTTTTTTCTTCTGAATTTGGATCTTTATGTGCATATTGTGCCAATTCCTGATGCCATAAATGGTAACTCAGCCAAATACAATGTTAACATGACACGTTTTGATACTCGTTGGTTCTTGCAAAAGAACGGTTTGGTAGTTTAGTAAAATTGTTTGAAACAGAAACTTAAATTTGGTGTCATGCTGGTGACAGATTTGTATAAGTTTGCATTGTCTGTTCAAAAAAATGTCATGACACTTTCACTTGTTAGGGGGAAATTTTTCTTTGTACTCTGGTTCCTTCTGATTGTATACTTACATTGGTTACAACTGTGAGAAACTCTTAAAGTTATTTATTTAATACATTATATTAATGATTAACACATTAAGATTCAATGATTAAGTTAATGATTAATACATTGATTAATCAGGAGGGGAAATTACTTCTCTCTTTGAGTGATTGATGTTTGGAATGGTCTTCCTGACTGTAACAGCCCCACAGTCAACATCTTCAAATCACAGTTAGACACTCACTGGCAGGCTGCCGACAAATAAAACTAGAATGTTTACCGTCCTAGATAGTCTCAGTCTGTGACTCTCTTCCTTCCACACATGATCTAGATATTATATATTAGAATGGTGAACAGGCCTCATAAGGCCTCAAGTTCAATACCTCAACCTCTTTTCTTACTCGTATCAACGCTCACCTCTCCCCTCCCCTCTGCTTCGTTCTCCCTCAGCATCTTTCTTTCTTACCATCGCTTCCCCACCCTATTCTAACAATTCCACCTGGAACAAAAATATCATTCCTGTACTTGTCACTGAGACAAAATAATTAACAGGAAAGGCAGTAACAGTGTGGCCACAGGTATAAGAAGATAAAACTGAAGGAAATAAAGTTGATGAATATTTCAAAAGCTTCTTTCCAGCCCTTACTTACACTCGTTTGCTTAACTTAATTAAGTCATAGTTTCTATCCATGAATAGATTATTTTCCCTTTTTTTTTGTGGCTATGCACCCACTACCTACAGCATTTTCATTTTGGTTTTCATTCTCCCACCCCCACCCTCATCCCCTGATTGTGATATCTCTCCAGCAACTCATTTTTTACGTGTACATGCAAAAGAACTGTGTGTTCCGGTCATTGAACATTGAAGACATTCATACTGGGACCACCTCTTGTCCAGCGATTGTTGTGACTTTAGCCAAACCATTCAGTGCTCAACCAAGCACAACATGGTCTTTTGACAATAGAATGTGTGCAGGCAGTAGACTGTAAACACTGTCACACTCTTTGACAGGCAGTACTGTCAGCAAGCTATAATTAGGAAACAGGTCTCCAGGTCCTGGATTGTTACTGTAGAACAGGATGTGTTTGAGTGATGCAATAGGGAATGACACTGTGACTGATATAGTAGAACAGGATTGTTTGAGTGATGCAATAGGGAACGACACCGTGACTGATATAGTAGAACAGGATTGTTTGAGTGATGCAACAGGGAACGACGCCGTGACTGATATAGTAGAACAGGATTGTTTGAGTGATGCAACAGGGAACGACGCCGTGACTGATATAGTAGAACAGGATTGTTTGAGTGATGCAACAGGGAACGACGCCGTGACTGATATAGTAGAACAGGATTGTTTGAGTGATGCAACAGGGAACGACGCCGTGACTGATATAGTAGAACAGGATTGTTTGAGTGATGCAACAGGGAACGATGCCGTGACTGATATAGTAGAACAGGATTGTTTGAGTGATGCAATAGAGGACACTGTGACTCATATAATAGAGAATGACACTTTGATGCAGTAGAAAAGGACACTGACTGATACAGTAGAGAAGGACACTGTGACTGAAATAGTAAAGAAGGACACACTGACTGATATAGTAGAGAAGGACACTGTAACTGTATGATAGAAACGGACACTGTTATGATATAGTAGAAAAGGACACTGATTCATACAGTAGAAAAGGACACTATGACTAGTATGGTAGAAAACGACACTGTGACTGATACAGTGACAGAGGACACTGACTGACACAGTGGAAAAGGACACAGTGACTGATATGGTGGAAAAGGACACTGTGATACAGTAGAAAAGGAAACTGTGACTGATACAGTAGTAGAAACGGACACTGCGACTGATACAGTAAAAAGGACACTGTGACTGATGCAGTAGAAAAGGACACCATGACTGATACAGTAGAAACGGACACTGCGACTGATACAGTAGAAAAGGACACTGTGACTGATGCAGTAGAAGAGGACACTGTGACTGATACAGTAGAAGAGGACAGTGTGACTGATACAGTAGAAAAGGACACTGTGACTGATACAGTAGAAGAGGACACTGGCTGATACTGTGGAAAAGGACACCGACTGATGCAGTGGGAAAGGACACTGTGACTGATACAGTGGGAAAGGACACTGTGACTGATACAGTGGGAAAGGACACTATGACTGATACAGTGGGAAAGGACACTGTGACTGATACAGTGGAAAAGGACACTGATGGATACAGTAGAAAAAGACACTGACTGATACACTAGAAGAAGGGCCTGTGACTGATACGGTAGAAGAGGGTACTGTGATGATACAGTAGAAGAGGACACTGACTGATACGGTAGAAGAGGGTACTGTGATGATACAGTAGAAGAGGACACTGACTGATACGGTCAAAAAAGACACTGTGACTGATACAGTCAAAAAAGACACTGCGACTGATAAAGTAGAAAACTGAAAAGGACACTGACTAAAACTGTAGAAAAGGACACCATGACTGATACAGTAGAAAAGGACACCATGACTGATACAGTAGAAAAGGACACCATGACTGATACAGTAGAAAAGGACACCATGACTGATACAGTAGAAAAGGACACCATGACTGATCAGTAGAAAAAGGACACCATGACTGATACAGTAGAAAAGGACACCATGACTGATACAGTAGAAAAGGACACCATGACTGATACAGTAGAAGAGGACACTGTGACTGATATTGTGGAAAAAGATACTATGACTGATACAGTAGAAAGGACACTGACTAAAACTGTAGAAAAGGACACCATGACTGATACAGTAGAAAAGGACACTGACTGATACAGTAGAAAAGGACACCATGACTGATACAGTAGAAAAGGACACTGACTGATACAGTAGAAAAGGACACTGACTGATACAGTAGAAAAGGACACTGACTGATACAGTAGAAAAGGACATGACTGATACAGTAGAAAAGGACACTGACTGATTCAGTAGAAAAGGACACCATGACTGATACAGTAGAAAAGGACACTGACTGATACAGTAGAAAAGGACACTGACTGATACAGTAGAAAAGGACACCATGACTGATACAGTAGAAAAGGACACTGACTGATACAGTAGAAAAGGACACCATGACTGATACAGTAGAAAAGGACACTGACTGATACAGTAGAAAAGGACACTGACTGATACAGTAGAAAAGGACACACTGACTGATACAGTAGAAAAGGGATACAGTAGAAAAGGACACTGACTGATACAGTAGAAAAGGACACTGACTGATACAGTAGAAAAGGACACTGACTGATACAGTAGTAGAAAAGGATACAGTAGAAAAAGGACACTGACTGATACAGTAGAAAAGGGCACTGACTGATACAGTAGAAATGGACACTATGATGATGATATAGTAGAAAAGGACACGGACATGAACTACCCACATGAACAGCAGATAATGTTTGTGGTAGACACAGTACATACTACCCACATGAACAGCAGATAATGTTTGTGGTAGACACAGTACATACTACCCACATGAACAGCAGATAATGTTTGTGGTAGACACAGTACATACTACCCACATGAACAGCAGATAGTGTTTGTGGTAGACACAGTACATACTACCCACATGAACAGCAGATAATGTTTGTGGGTAGACACAGTACATACTACCCACATGAACAGCAGATTTTGTTTGTGTGGTAGACAGCTGCATTAGAGGCATTATCAAAGCAAGAAAAATGCGACCATTTAGTAAAGCAATGTGATGTTGGGAATTTGAAGTAAGTCGTAAGGAAAGGGAGGAACAGGAGGGGAGGAGGGGGGGGGGGGGGGGGGGGGGAGGGGGGGGGGGGGGGAGAAGAGAGAAGAGCGGTAGAGGAGGGGTTAGGGTTGGAATGGGTTGGAGGATGGGGACAGGAGGGATACGGAGGAGGGAGGGAAAGACAGACAGGGGAAGTGGAGATGTATACTTTTCATCTGATCTCTGAAATGGTGACTCGTTAGCATACTTAGCGCATGTAGAGCGAATCACTGTTTTAAATACACGTAAGGTAGTCGAGTCGCTAGAATCGTATTTTAATGGGGAAAAAAAATTGTTACAACACACACTGTGGGCGGAGGGAAGGGGAGGGGGGAGGTGGATGGGGGAGGGGAGAGAGAAGTAGAACACACTGTGGGTGGAGGGAAGGGGAGGGGGGAGGTGGATGGGGGAGGGAGAGAGAAGTAGAACACACTGTGGGTGGAGGGAAGGGGAGGGGGGGAGGTGGATGGGGGGGGGGAGAGAGAGAGAAGTAGAACACACTGTGGGTGGAGGGAAGGGGATGGGGGGGAGGAGGACCCTGGGGGAGGGAGAGAGAAGTAGAAAACACACTGTGGGTGGAGGGGAGGGGGGGGGGGAGGTGGATGGGGGAGGGGAGAGAGAAGTAGAACACACTGTGGGTGGAGGGAAGGGGAGGGGGGGGTGGGTGGATGGGGGAGGGAGAGAGAAGTAGAACACACTGTGGGTGGAGGGAAGGGGAGGGGGGGGGTGGATGTGGATGGGGGAGGGAGAGAGAGAAGTAGAAACACACTGTGGGGGTGGAGGGAAGGGGAGGGGGGAGGTGGATGGGGGAGGGAGAGGGAAGTAGAACACACTGTGGGTGGAGGGAAGGGGAGGGGGGAGGTGGATGGGGGAGGGAGAGGGAAGTAGAACACACTGTGGGTGGAGGAAAGGGGGAGAGGGGGAAAAGGGTGTAGTGGAACTGGGGAATAGAAGGAGAAGAGGATGGGAGGGGGATTGGGGAATAGGAGAAGAGAATGGGAGGGGAGAGGGGGAACAGGGTGTAGGGTAACTGAGGAATAGAAGACGTGGATGGGAGGGGGGAGAGGGGGAACAGGGAGTAGGGGAAGGGGGAATTGGGGAATAGAAGGAGAAGAGGAGGGGAGGGGGGGGAGAGGGGGAACAGGGAGTAGGGGAAGAGGGAATTGGGGAATAGAACTTGAGAAGAGGATGGGAGGGGGGAGAGGGGGAACAGGGTGTACGGGAAGGGGGATTGGGGAATAGAAGGAGAAGAGGAGGAGGGGGAGGGGGAGAGGGGAACAGGGTGTAGGGGAAGGGGGGATTTGGAATAGAGGAGGAGAAGAGGGGGGGGGGGGAGGGAGGAGAGGGGGAACAGGATGTTGAGGAAGGGAGAATTGGGGAATGGAAGGAGGAGAGGGGGGGGGGGAGTGGGAACAGGGTGTAGGGGAAGAGGGAATTGGGGAATAGAAGGAGAAGAGGAAGGGGGAGGGGGGAGGGGGGAGGGAGGGGGAACAGGGAGTAGGGGAAGAGGGAATGGGGAATGGAAGGAGAAGAGGAGGGGGGGGGGGGGGGGGGAGTGGGAACAGGGGGTGTGTAGGGGGAGGGGGGATTGGGGAATGGAAGGAGAAGAGGAGGGGGGGGGGGGGGGGGAGGGGGGAACAGGGTGTAGGGGGAAGGGGGAATTGGGGAATAGAAGGAGAAGAGGAGGGGGGGGGGGAGAGGGGGAACAGGGTGTAGGGGAAGGGGGGATTTGGGAATAGAAGGAGAAGAGGAGGAGGGGGGGGGGAGAGGGGAAACAGGGTGTAGGGGAAGCGGGGAATTGGGGAATAGAAGGAGAGAAGAGGAGGGGGGAGAGGGGGAACAGGGTGTAGGGGAAGGGGGGGGATCTGGGAATGGAAGGAGAAGAGGATGGGAGGGGGAGAGGGGGAACAGAGTGTGAAGGGGGAGAGGGAATTGGGGAATAGAAGGAGAAGAGGAGGGGGGGGAGGGGAAAGGGAGGGGGTGTATTGGGGGTAGGAGGGAGAGGGGAATGGGGAGTAGAAGGAGAAGAGGAGGGGGGGAGAGGGGGAACAGGGGTGTAGGGGGAGAGGGGAGGGGGGGGGAATAGAAGGAGAAGAGGAGGGGGGGAGAGGGGGGAACAGGGTGTAGG
>JADBJO010003068.1:17500-32500 GCA_016801955.1 Conus betulinus
CTGCCTGTCTGTCTTTGTCTGTCTGTCTATCTGTTTATCTGTGTGTGTCTGTATGTGAGAGAGAGAGAGAGAGTGAGACATACTTTTGCTTCCCCCCCCCCCCCCCCCTCTCCCCAACCTCTCCTTTCTGTCTCTTACATTCTCTCTTCTTTCGTTCTGGTCAGCCTACCTGCTGTCTTACTACCATGTTTACTAGGTTTTTAAAAAAAATATATTTCTCTGCTCGCCATCTAAGTCAGATCTTCCCCCCCCCTCCCCCCCTCCACCTTCTTGCTGGTGTGTCTGACTAAAGATCATTAAAAAGAAGTCTGACGGTGACAGTCACAGCTGGTAGGATCAGTTTAAAGAAGCTGTTGCCTTTCCTGCTGATGGAGTGGTGCCAGTAGTTTAGTGACCTTACTACTGGGTAAAAGGAAAAGAAAGAAAGAAAAAAAAAAGAGAAAAATTGCCAAGTTTGCTGGATGTTAAAATCTTAAATCCATTATTTAGTGTGTGTGTGTGTGTGTGTGTGTGTGTGTGTGTGTGTGTGTGTGTGTGTGTGTGTGTGTGTGAGAGAAGAGAGAGAGAGAGAGAGAATGTGTGTGTGTGTGTGTGTGTGGTGTGTGTATGTGCATGCATAATGTGTTTGTGTGTGTTTTGTGTGTGTGTCTCTCTCTCTCACTCTCTCTCTTGCTCTGTTTCTCTCTCTCTCTCTCACTCTCTTCCGCCCCCCCCCCCCCTCTCTCTCTCTCTCTCTGTCTCCTCATTTATGTCCTTAGTCTCTCAGTCCTGACTATTTTCATCAGAGTATTACCAAGAAAAATGTCAGGCTCTTTCCATCATTTTGGTACCACCAAGCGCAGTCCCACCCTTGTTTCAGTGGACCTGTTGAGACTCAGTCATCCTTAATATAACTGTGGATTTCTTTTTTAATATTTGTTCTTTGCCCAGTCCTTGATTTTTGTTGTAATTATTATTATTATCATTTTTTTTTGTAATCTGATTCATTTGCTTTGACATGTGAATGAGGAAATAGGATGTAAAAAAAAACAAACAAAACAAAAACAACTTGACCCAATGTGAAAATCTGGTGTTTGTTTGCCTGTGTTTTTTTTTTTTTTTTTGTCTGTGTTTCTTTTTTTCCCCCCTTTTTTCTTTTTGACTTTGCGATGCTTTTGTTTGATTTCTCTGCCATAAAGGATGGCATCAGAAACTGACCAAAGGCAGCTTGCTGAAAGTCTATTTGCCTGGCATGACATGGCGACACCTTGTCTTGTGCTGTGCCAGACTTGAGTGCCTTGGAAAATCAGGAAGAAATCCCTGTGTTTCTGAAATCATCGCTTCGTGACCACCTGGGCCCCAGAATTGGTCAGACCGACAGCTATTCCTAAGACATCAGTAGATATTATGACCACCTGGGCCCCAGAATTGGTCAGACCGACAGCTATTCCTAAGACATCAGTAGATATTTATGACCACCTGGGCCCCAGAATTGGTCAGACCGACAGCTATTCCTAAGACATCAGTAGATATTTATGACCACCTGGGCCCAGAATTGGTCAGACCGACAGCTATTCCTAAGACATCAGTAGATGGCCTTGTAATACAGCTCTGCCAAATGCAGTGTCTGGTTTCGTCTTTGCGAACTGTAACACTTGTTTCTTTTTTTTTTTTCTTTTCTTGTTTTTTTTTTTCTTCTTCTTCACTGGATTACAGAATAAAACAGCCCAGCTAAGCCAGGATTGTGATGTCAGATTTTGCCTTTTTGGAATGGAAATGGATTTTTCTTTCTTTTTTTTTTTTTTTGTTTCCTCAGGACAACCCCCGACCAGGTGGTGGGAGAAGTTTGTGGGGCCAGGCTGTGCTGTGGACACATCCAAATTCTTCGTCATCTGCAGCAACAACCTGGGGGGATGCTATGGAAGCTCGTATGTGTCTGTGATGGTCCTGCCTTTCAGCCTTTTGTTGCTTGTTTTTGTTGTGTGTTTTGTGCTAATTATGTCTTTGTGGGGGGGGAGGGAGAGAGAGAGAGAGAGAGAGAGAGAGAGAGAGAGAGAGAGAGAGAGAGTGAGAGTGTGTGTACGTGTGTGTGCATGCGTTGCATGTGAGTATGTGGTGGTGTGTGTGTGTGTGAGTGTGTGTGTACGTGTGTGTGTGTGTGTGTGTGTGTATGTGTGTGTGTGTGTGTGTGTGTGTGTGTGTGTGTGTGTGTGTGTGTGTGTGTGTGTCTTGGGTTGGAATCTGATCTAGGCTCTGATTGAATTGAAGAGGATAGTGAACTTTGGCCCAGGTCTGCATTTTCAGATGGGGCCCGTCCAATTCATTGTGGCATGCTCAGCAGAACCCACTGTGATTAGTTCTTAGGAGGTCAGTGGTGATAGTGTTGTGTTATCAATCACTGCTTTTGTGCATAGTATGCATGTGTGTGTACTTGAAAATTTTTTAGCATTACCGATTAGCTGTCATTGTTTGTTTGTTTGTTAGTTTAGTTTCTTTTTAACTGTTTACAACCCTGATTTCGCGGCGTTCTGTTGGATGGAGGTTTTTTTTTTTTTTTTTTTTTTTCGCAATGTGCCGTGTGTGTACGTGAACATACCAGTTCTTCCTGTCAGCCGTACCCTGTGTATGGGATGGAATTATTTAGAACATTTTTAAATCCAGGTTTTTTTCTCTTTGATTAGTTAATGGATGTAGTCACATTTCATGCTTAGTTTAGAAATAAAAATGAAAATAAAAAGATGTCACAGCAGTGTTTATTTTAGCTAAAGAGTATTTAAAAGCATACTAAGAACAAAGTTCATGTGTTACCTTTCCATTTATATATAACAGTAAGCTTTCTGTTTATATTAAGAGGTACTGAAAAAAAGACACCCGTTGACAAGGATTTATGTCTGTAGGAAAGTATTCAGCAATAAACTGGATGCTATGTTAATGGTCATAAGAATCATATTACAAACCCAGATTATTTCTGTCTCCCAGACCTCACCACCCTCCCCTACCTATGGCCCCCTCCCCCCCCCCCCCTCATCCTATCCACCCCTTCACTCCCTCTCTCCCTCTCAGTCTCCCCTCCCTCCCATCTTCCCTTCCTTTCAACCATCTTGTTGCCATCTCTGTACGTATGACCTTTCTCTCCTTCCTTTCAACCATCTTGTTGCTGACCTCTGTCTGTATGACCTTTCCCAGCAGTCCTTCCTTTCAACCATCTTGTTGCTGACCTCTGTCTGTATGACCTCCCAGCAGTCCTGTCAACCATCTTGACCTTTCCCAGCAGTCCTTCCTTTCAACCATCTTGTTGCTGACCTCTCTGTCTGTATGACCTTTCCCAGCAGTCCTTCCTTCCTTTCAACCTCTTGTGCTGACCTCTCTGTCTGTATGACCTTTCCCAGCAGTCATTCCTTTCAACCATCTTGTTGCTGACCTCTCTGTCTGTATGACCTTTCCCAGCAGTCCTTCCTTTCAACCATCTTGTTGCTGACCTCTCTTTCAACATCTTGTTATGACCTTTCCCAGCAGTCCTTCCTTTCAACCATCTTGTTGCTGACCTCTCTGTACGTATGACCTTATGACCTTCCTTTCAACCATCTTGTTGCAGTACTATTGACCTTTCAGCACCATCTTGTTGCTGCTGACCTCTCTGTCTGTATGACCTTTCCCAGCAGTCCTTCCTTTCAACCATCTTGTTGCTGACCTTTCTCTATGACCTTTCCCAGCAGCCCAACCATCTTGTTGGAGGAAACAGCAGCAGACACTGCAGTGAAACTGAAAAAGACAGGGTGGGAGGAAGTGTGGGGTGGGGGGGGGGGAAGCTTGGAAGTCCCTCAGTTGGGGTGTCATCTTTAGATTTCAGGTTCAAGAACACTTGGGTAAATACAGCATGGTTTGTGTGATTGTGAACATGACGCTTGATTTGCTGTGAATTTCAATGAGGTCTTTGTGTGTCTGTTCCAAGGGGCCCGTCTTCTACAAACCCCTTGACTGGAAAGGTAGGTCACCCTGTGTCTGTTTTTGTGTGTGAATTGATTCGACAGAGTGGAGTGAATTTGTGAGTAGCAGACAGCTATGCAAGCAGCGTGGTTCGAGTCAAATTGTGTACCTATGTGAAATTGGTCTCTTCTCCCGAGGGAGAGCATGTCATTGTTAGCACAGTGCCATTAATGTCTGTTTTTATGTCCACAAAAGCAACCCTTTTTTTATAATTGTGCTGGGGAAACTGCTGGGGAAAATGTCTGTGAAATTGTGTAGAAAAATGGTGTCAAAGAGGCTTCAGGAAACACAAATCAATGATGAAGAAGACCAAAGTGTAATCAGAAGTTAGTGATGAACAAGAAAGCCAAAATGTTACCAGAAGTCAGTGATGAACAGGAAAGCCAAAATGTTACCAGAAGTCAGTGATGAACAAGAAAGCCAAAATGTTACCAGAAGTCAGTGATGAACAGGAAAGCCAAAATGTTACCAGAAGTCAGTGATGAACAAGAAAGCCCAAAATGTTACCAGAAGTCAGTGATGAACAAGAAAGCCAAAATGTTACCAGAAGTCAGTGATGAACAGGGAAAGCCAAAATGTTACCAGAAGTCAGTGATGACAAGAAAGCCAAAATGTTACCAGAAGTCAGTGATGAACAAGAAAGCCAAAATGTTACCAGAAGTCAGTGATGAACAGAAAGCCCAAATGTTACCAGAAGTCAGGGATGAACAAGAAAGTGAACATGTTACCAGAAGTCAGTGAGGAACAAGAAGATTATGTATAACCTTGTTTTGATGGCTCTGAATCCTTTCAAACATGAGTTGTATTAAACACAGTTTTGTTTGCTTGTTTTTTAAATACAGTCAAAATTTACAAACACCCTATAGTTGGAAGAATTGTTGACCTGCACTTGTTTTCCCCCGCAACTTAGTTGTTCAGTAAACAACCTTTAGTTTTCAAGTATCAAGGTTAATCATAGATATTAGTCAGCAGCAGGTATGTTTTTTGTTTTTGATTGGTTGGTTTGGCTTTTGTATTGTTATAGTTTGTTATGGTTCATAGACCTCAGCTACCTCATGTCATGGATCTGTTTTTATCCATAATGACTTTGTTCAGTTTGCTTTATTTTACATTACCCTGTTTTGTTCTGTCACCATCTTGGGTTGTGAGTGGTGTAACTGCCTACCCTGAGGTGGCCTTCGCAGTCATCCAGGCTGTAAACAAGGTCCTATACATTCAGTGATCAGCACATAGTGAATACTTACGATGAATGTGCCTAAGGCTCATAATCCCATGAGTAAACATGAAAAGAAAAGATTTGGGAGTTGCATTCATGGTGTACAGTATACACTCCCTGACTCTCTGTGACAGATCGTCTTGTCACTGAAAAAAGAGGATCCAAATCAGTAGCTGTAAAACACACTTCAGTGGAATTATGCCACATGCTTATGTTTTCAGTTGTTCATTTATATGACTAATGGTAGAGATGAGGATGGTTATGAGAATGAATAGTTCGATGATAATCATTGTAGCAGTGATAATGATACCTCAGTTATTATCATGTTGCATAATAGCAGTAATAACATCAGAAGTGATAATCGTCTGAAATCATTCTTCTAAAAAGCTGACAGTCTTGCAGTCATATTGATAAGGTATTGATGTCATATTGATCAGGTATTGATGTCATATTGATCAGGTATCAATGTCATATTGATCATGTATTTATGTCTGTGACAGCCCTACGCCACCACCTTCCCTGTTGTCAGCGTGGATGACATGGTGAACGCCCAGTTCCGTCTTCTGGACCACCTGGGGATTAGGAAGGTAAGATAGTGTGCTATCTTGGTTTCCCTCATGGGGTCCCACCTCATTTTTTTAACCCTGTTCTGATGCAGCTGCCAAACAAACTTTGCCATAGTCATTAGTCTTACTACCCCACTTGAAGAGAACCAGACCCCACAGTGAAACGTGGGAAGAGAACATGGAAAGACCAGACCCCACAGAGACAGAGAACATGAAGAGGAACAGGAAGACCAGACCCCACAGTGAAGAGAACACAGGAAGACCAGACCCCACAGTGAAGAGAACACAGGAAGACCAGACAGAACACAGGAAGACCAGACCCCACAGTGACAGAAAGAACACAGGAAGACCAGACCCACAGAGAACACATGAAGAGACAGTGAAGAGAACTGACCAGACCCAACAGTGAAGAGGACAATCCCAAAATTCCAGTGCAACGCACAGAACATGGTCCCACCTGAAAATAACCTGGACATGTTGAAAGATTTGGACCATTTTCAATGAATTCTGAGTTGTCTTGGAAGTCGGCCGGTGTGGCCTGCATCTTTTGTTATGAGTTATCTCTCGAGTCTCCTGGAATGAGGTAAAGGAGTTTCTCTCTATCTCCTGTTTCCTCAGGACACCAACCATCCTCGACCAATGTTGGTGGGGAGAGGGGGGTGGGTGGGACAGGGTGGGTATTCAGACCTGCCAACCATTACGCATTTCGCGTAATTCATTACGCCCAAGTGATAAATCTTACGCCTTTACGCATTTAGCCAAAAAATTACGCATTGAAAGTTTAAAAAAAAAAAAAAAAAAAAAAAAACGGACGAAAAAATCGGCTTATGTACAGACACACATGACGCTGTGCGTATAACCAGTAATCTTCAAGAAGCGTTTCCAGTCATGCGCAGTTCGTTTCACCATCTTTACCATTCAGCGGAGTTGGTTGACGTCCTTTTGACGTTGTAGCTACGAAAATGTCAAAACGTGGAGCAGAAAGCTCTGGACAAGATGCGAAAAAAAAAAAAAAAAATTTGGTCAAAAGTCCCGAAAAGAATACTCGGAAAAGTTCCCCAGCATACGACCTTCGGCTAAAGGTGTAAATTGTGCACGGTGTACCACTTGCGAATTGGATTTCACAATTTCCCATGGCGGGATGGTGGATGTGAAGCGTCACCTTTAGTCACGCAAGCACATCGGTTCCTGTAACGCGCCGAATTCTTTCAGCATCACACAGTTTTTTCAGACTGTAGACACCTCAAAAGAGGATGAAATGAGGAAAAGGGTAATTCGGGCTGAAGCATTGGTGGCCGGATTTTTTGTTGAGTACATCATCGCTCTTAGCGCAGCCGACCATGCATCCCAGCTTTTTAAAGAAGCGTTCTCAGATTCGGAGATCGCCAAACAGTTCAAGAGCGGTCGAACAAAGACAACACATTGTGAGGACCCTTGCCATGGGGGGACTGCAGAATGGACCGTTTGTGTTGGGGGATGATGGAGGTCAGGAGGGGGGGGGGGGGGGGGGGGGGGGGGGGGGAAACAAATTCTTTCCTGGGGTGGTGCGATACTTTATTAAAAAAAATGACACAATCGCCACTGAGCTGATAGCCACCCCCATGCACAGAGTCAGCAACAGGGGAGAACATTTTTGAGGTTGTTTCTGGCGCACTATCAAGCCTTGGTGTGCCATGGCAGAACTGCCTGTCCTTGGTTTGTGATAATGCAAATGTGATGACTGGCAAGAACAAAGGTGTCATCACATATGTTCACATATGTGTTTCCAGTGTATTCTACATTTTCATAATTTGTAAAGATTTCTTGTGACCCTTAAAAGCTTGTTTTTGAAGAAAAGTAAAGTTCACAAAAATTGTGCGAACAATTTCATCGCATAATGTTTGTTTGAAAAGCTTCAATTCTTACTCATTGGTCTCTTAGGGGGTTGGCAGGTCTGGGTATTGTACACTTGTTGGGATGAGATGGCAATACCTGTTGTTTCTTTGTTCACTGTAGACTGTGGTGATGGAGCTGCGACAAGATACCCATGGTGTGGCTGTGTGGGAGAGTGAAAGGTAGGGTGGGAGTAATGTGGTGAGTTGTTTGGGGGGGGGGGGGGGGGGAGAGGATGGGGAGGGGGTTCCCAGATGATTAGACTCCCTCCCCCCCCTCCCTCCCCCTCAAAAAAAAAAATAAAAAGGTAAAAAAAAAAAAGTACCATCTCTGGTGTGTACTCTCAACCCAAATGTCAGTCTGTAGCATTGTCATTATCAGTGCTTGGTCAGGAACTGGATGTCTTGGATGACCCATTGACTGGCCTCAAAGAACTATAAATAGTGCCAGCAGCATTGGATGACCCATTGACTGGCCTCAAAGAACTATAAATAGTGCCAGCAGCATTGGATGATCCATTGACTGGCCTTAAAGAACTAGAAATAATGCCAGCAGCAGTATTTTTTTAAAAAACTGTTTTTTGTTTGTTTATTTGTTTTTGGTGTATGCCACCTAACTGTATTCATGTATAGTTCATTGAATCAGAAGAGGAAGCCAGCAGTATTCTTAATTTAAAAAAAAAAACACCTTGGAATTGGAAGTATCAGTTTGACCATATTTTTGGTTTCCGTCTCTTCCAGACTGTCTCTGTCTCTCTACACATGGCTGACACTGTCACATGACAGGTCAGATTTCCCATGTCTGCTAGTGAGTCATTAATAATGGTACTGTCCAAGTTGTCTCAGTGTATAAATGTGTGTGTGTGTGTGTGTGTGTGTGTGTGTGTGTGTGTGTGTGCAGCTTCATGCCTCGGTGGGTTCCTCTTTGGGCGGAATGCTTTCCTTGACGTACGCGGCGCTGAGACCAGACAAGGTTGGCAGGTAAAGGGAAAGCTGGTGTGTCCACTGAATTATCAGCAGCATTGGTATAGAGGCCATTTTGTTGTGGGGCCTGGCAGGCAAATTCAGTGTATTGGGCTTCTTTGGCAGGTTAGGTCATTGTGTGAGAGTTTTTGTATCTTGTGTGTGTGGGGGGGGGGGGGGGGGGGGATGGGGATGGGACATTGGGGATGGGACGTGGGGGGGGTGAAGGAAAGAGGTGTGTCGTATGAGTTGCAGGTAGAAATGTTTGTATACATCAGCTGAGTTTGAAGGCAAAAGAGTCATGCTTGTGAGGCAAATTTTTGTTTTATTGTTGAAACCATTTTCATGTTAAGTGATACCGATAGTGTGCACATGAAGAAATTAGTGGGTGACAAGAAATTGTGGTGTGTGTATGCAAATGATAACCATGCTTAGTGTATGTATATGTGTGTGTGTGTGTGTGTTTGGATGTGCTGTGCACGTAGAATTCTTTCTGATGGCCTGACTGCAGCATTAACATTGAAAATCTTGGGCTGAGTGTACTGTTATTTATTTAGTCCATTCTCAGCTGAACAATTATTAACAACAGAAGGAGGCATTTTTTTTCCCTTCCTGTCTTACTGCCTTGACTGGAATTCTGAAGATCTGAAGAGCACCATTGCTGAGATTTGGGGGCAACTGACTGTCTTTTAATCTTATAATGAAGACACTGAAGAACAAGGGAAATGAATGTTTAGCACCAGCTGGCAGCTCGTATTCAGCTCTACCCAGGTAGGCAGCCTGTCATGTAAACTAGAATGGGGATTGTAAAACGCTTAGGACTTGGTCTGTGAGGATAGGTGCTGTATAAGTACTGTCAGTAAGAACTATGGTAATGATGCTAATTATAGCCACATACTGTATGAATGGCTGATGTCTTCACAACACAACCAGTGTGTATATGTTAAAGTGTCAGCCACTCAACTGGCCCACAATGGCCTTCTCTTCTCTGAAAGACAGAACAGGATTTAATGCAATGCCAGATTTTTCAGGCCTGTATTTATGCACGGGACCTCATGTTTCAAGTTTAATGTAGAGGATGAGGAGGGGATTTCAGCTTGCCTAGAAGAAAACACTGAAGTGAAGTCTTTCCTGTCCTGTCTTCTTGCATGAGAACTGAACCCAAGAATCTTGAAACTAGACCAACCAGGCCTGGGGGGTTTAGTGGGTGGTGTCCTGTGTCTGTTGGATAAGAACAGACACCTCTGAACTTTACCTAGGTGATTCGGTAGCAGTGCAGTATCTCCTCTGGTGGGTTGCCTCACAGCAGTCTGTCGACTGCTCCCTGTGACTGGGGCTGTGTTAGGATGTACATGGGTGTGGCTAGTGTGGGGAGGCCAAAAGGAGAGATGTGAATGTCATGGGACTGAGAATGCACTGAAGATCACTCCTCCCCAGACACAAAATGGACGACTGTGACTTAACGTTGTATGATGTCAGGGTGGTCTGTATTTCATGTTGTAGTATGATGTCGGGGTGGTCTCTGTTTCACGTGTGTTCCATGTTATATGATGTCAGGGTGTGGTCTCTGTTGCACGTTGTTTGATGTCAGGGTGGTGGTCTGTGTTTCATGTTGTATGATGTCAGGGTGGTCTGTGTCTCATGTTGTATGATGTCAGGGTGGTCTGTGTTTCATGTTTTATGATGTCAGGGTGGTCTGTATTTCATGTGGTATGATGTCAGGGTGGTCTGTATTTCATGTGGTATGATGTCAGGGTGATCTCCATTTCATCGTGCGGGCAGTCCCACCCTTCGTCCATAGGAATGCGCTACCTGCAGCGAAAGTGCATCATGTGCGATCCCCACTGGAACAAGGGACATTACTACGAGGGACACTTCCCCAAGACGGGCATGAAGCTTGCCAGGTTGGTTGATTCTGAGTTTTTGTGTTGGTGGTTTGATTTCATCTGATGTTGTGTTTCATGTTGTTGTTGATAGGATTGTTTGAGGGACTGTTTTGGTTTTAGTTTAGTTTTCTTCAAGTTTTGTTATTTGCCTTTTTTTGTTTTGTTCATTTGCTTTTTTTTTCTGCTTTTTTTCTTTTTTTTCTTTTCATCAGTAGGGTCTGTTTTGTGGTGAAGTACGTTATTTTCATTCAGATAATTGTTTGGTATTATTTTAACTCAAATTCCAGGGCATGTGTTGATTAGGCCTGCCTGCTGTCGACAAGAAAAGTACATGTTAGTCAACACAGCACAAATCCAGTACACAGTACAGTGTATACTATTGTCCTGATCCTATCATCTGGGAGATTTTGATGTGTGCTCTTTTGTGATCATTTTCAAGGCAGTGCAAAGCAGTTTAATTGTGATGTCCCCGCTTGCTTGGGTTGTTAGCAACATATGTAAATGACATCAAAATCAACAGTGGGTGTCCAAAGGAAGATCAATTTTTTTTTCTTTCAATTCTAACCAACGACAGAATGAAAATATGTTTGAGGTTGTTTTTACTAGATGATAGTTGATTTGTGGATAAATGGATTAACATATGTAGTAGAGATAAAAGAAAAAGGTGATATGTCAGTGCATTTGAAGGTATATTGTTTGATTGATTTAACATTTGTTCTGGGTATTCTGAGAGATGAAGCTCACAAATGAATGGCAACATCATTTGTTAGAACATTTATTTTAAAAAAATCTATCAATTGTTTTATTGCTGGAATCTTCTTAAAATGAGTGTTTATTTATAGACATGTATTTTTTGTTGTTTTTGATTTCTCTAAAAAGTAACTAGACAAGTATCCAGTAAAATGATAAATTGGATAGCATGCCCTTTACAGATAACTCCAAAATAACCATTATAATGGGCAGAATCAAAATCATCAGTTGATGACTGTCTAATGACTGTCTCTTCCCATCATGCACCAGTTAACTGCCCTGTGCTTTCGCCAGAGAGCTGGCCACCATGACCTATCGCAGTGGGCCGGAGTGGGACGAGAGGTTCGGGCGGAAACGCATCAGCGATGAGAACCCTTCCCTGTGTCCGACCTTCCTGATTGAGAGCTACTTAGAGCACCAGGGAGAGAGCTTCAGCACCAAGTTTGACCCTAACTCTTTGCTGTACATTTCTAAGGTGAGCAGGGGGGGGATGGTGGCGGTGGTGGTGGTGGTGGTGGTGACTTTTGGAGGGCAGTTTAGCAGCTGAGAAACAGAGCAAGGGGAAGTGTGTGTGGAATGTGTGTTTGTTAAAGTGTGTGCACAGTGTGTGTACACTGTGTGTGTGTGTGTGTGTGTGTGTGTGCGTGCACGCACTAGTACATTCACATGTGTGTTCATTTTGCGTACTACAGCACATGTGTTTCATTTTTATACAGCCTTATGTTTTTGTCAGTCAGTCAGTATATGTGTACACAGTCAGTCGATATTTGTGTCTACATTCCAGGAGCATAAGTATGCTGGTGCAGTTGTGATTAGATTCTCTCTCAGGTATAAACAAGTATTAACCCATTTGTCACCATGGCAGGAAGCCCTCCTGGCTAGAGCCTGACCCCCAGTGTTGGGGAACGTGACACTCATGTCTCATCACCTCTCTCAGATGTAGGTGACTGGTGCAAGTCTAAACATGAAGTTAGTTGCGCAGGGAGATAATTGCAGGTGGAAATCAAAACAGATCTTCAAAAGTTTATGTAATAAATCTGCCAAACATGAACAAATGAATCACAAGACAAAACATGACACATTTTGACTTCTTCAGCAAGATCAACAACACTCAGGACAATGAAAATGTAGAAAGAACAGTCACTTCTCTGGTCAAACTGGGTGCAAAATGGGCATTGAATCTTGCGCTGAATTTGACCGGGTAAGTGATTGCTCTATTTTTCATTTTTGTTGTCCTGAGTGTTGTCGATCTTGCTTGAAGCAGACTTAAGAGGTGGAAACGTGTTGTGTTTTGTCTTGAGATTCATTTGTTCATGTTTAGCAGATTTATTACATAAACTTTTGAAGATTTCTAGATATGAAAGGTTTTTTTTTTAAATGTAATATGAAAGTGTTTTTTTTTAATGTAATATGAAAGTTTTTTTTTATGTAATATGAAAGTTTTTTTTTAATGTAATATGAATGTAACCGTGACATTAACTTTGTAGATCACCAGATGAGTTAAACAGACAGTCCTCTGTCACTGTGACTCATTGTCACAGTGGAGCTGAAAAAAAAAGTTGGCTGAACATTTTACAAGGGATGGGCTCTAGCCTTACAAGGGATGGGCTCTAGCCTTACAAGGGATGGGCTCTAGCCTTACAAGGAATGGGCTCTAGCCTTACAAGGGATGGGCTCTAGCCTTACAAGGATGGGCTCTAGCCCTAGAGTGGAGGCCTCAAAACACTGCAGCTTAATACTCAAGCCTTGGAAAAGAACTCATGGGAAAATGGCTTTGGGTCCTTCTCCATGGGCAGGTGTGTGGTGAACTTGTAATGCCCAATACATGCAAAGACAGGAATTGAAGAATGGATTTTACTTTGAATGTGAAGGATCAGTGTGGGGAGACCTTTGCGGCACTTTCAGGCCTGGTCATTCCACTGTTTTCTGTACATGACCAGAGCCTTTCTCACATTTCCTGGACATGGTGTCCATTTCTGATGTGTGAGTAGGCAGCACTCTGATGTAGCTAAGAAGTAACCAGGCTTCAGTATTGACACACAGATACCTGGTTCAACACCTGGCCACACACACTCAGCCCCTTACACATACTCATTTATCCATCATCTATACACGTGTATTGTGGGCTAAGTCTGATCTTGTCACGTTCACATGCTGTAAATGATAGCTATTTTTCTGCTTAGTTAAAGACTTCATAATGTATTGTGTAGATTGTTCTGTGTGTGTAATTAAATCATGAATAGTCTCTGTGATCTAGTTAAAGACTTCATAATGTATTGTGTAGATTGTTCTGTGTGTGTAATTAAATCATGAATAGTCTCTGTGATCTAGTTAAAGACTTCATAATGTATTGTGTAGATTGTTCTGTGTGTGTAATTAAATCATGAATAGTCTCTGTGATCTAGTTAAAGACTTCATAATGTATTGTGTAGATTGTTCTGTGTGTGTAATTAAATCATGAATAGTCTCTGTGATCAAATTTAAGAGTGAACTGGCATGGGGGAAATAAGTGTCATTTTGTCAAGGAGCAGAAGGCAGGTAGAGACACTAAGGTGTATATTCAGAAGATAACCCAATTAGATCACAATTCTAAGGTGTTAGTACTCTGCTCTCAGTGCTATGAACATGTTTAAGATGTTTATCATGAGTGACTTCATGCACAAGTTGCTAAATGCGCTTTCCCTCTAAGATGGATATCTTGAGTGGTTTGATACACTAGATGCATGTGTCTGATTTTTTTTAAGTTGCTGAGTGTGTAGGCCCTCTAAGATATCTGTGTTGGGTAGCTTGACGCACTACATGCATGTGTTTTAAACCCTTTCAAGCTGCCAAGTGTGTAGGCCTTTAAGATGAATATCTAGGCTAGCTTGACACACAAGATGAATGTATCCAGCTTATTAGGTGACTGAGTATGTAGGCCGTCTAAATGGATGTGCTGGATGGCTTTAACACACTAGATGAAAGTATCTAGTCCAAGTTGCCAAGTGTGCAGCCTCTTATGTTCAAGCCAGCAGTAAGTGTATGATGCTGAAGTTTGACCTTAACACTCCATTCTGGTGGTTGTGGTGTGTGTGTGTGGTCAGGCGATGGACATGTTTGACATAGCGGAGGGCTACCCCTCGTTGGAGGCGGGCCTGGCTCGCATCACGTGCCCCGTCATGGTGATTGGCGTGCAGACCGACATCCTCTTCCCCATCTGGCAGCAGCGGGAGTTGGCCTCCTCCCTGCAGAAATCAGGTGGGACTGCTGGCGCTGTTTGGGGATGGCTGGGTGGTAAACGTGTGGATAGGATCTTTTTTTTTTTTTTAATTATACACATTTATGGTCTGATGCTAAATGAGTGTCTTTGAGTTTTATCAAAACTCAGATCCATTCCTATACCTCTGAGTAAAATCTGATTGGGGGGGGGGGGGGGGCAGGAATGTGGTTGGGGGGGAGAGAAGGAGATGAGGGATACCTCTGAGTAAATTTGATGGGGGGATGTGGTTGTGGGGGGTGGGGGGGGGGGGGGGGGGAGAAAGAAGGCGATGTTGGATACCTTTTGAGTAAAATGTGGTTGGGGGGGGAAGGAGATTGGGGGAGGGGGTACACCCAATCAGAATGAAGAATATGAAGAGTAGGAGCATGAGTGAGGTAGGGATGGGAGGGGAGCTTGAGTTGGATGGTGGGCGTAATTACAGAACTGAATTTTCTTTTTTTTTTGTTTAATTGTCTTTGTTTTTTTTTTTCATTCCATCTCATCTACCATGCCTCTCAACAGTGTTGTCACGTGTCGTTCATTC
>JADBJO010003068.1:35000-42500 GCA_016801955.1 Conus betulinus
TTCTGTATGTTGTAGTTGTTGACAGTCAGTTGTATGTGTTGTTGTTGTTGACAGTCAGTTGTGTGTGTTGTTGTTGTTGACAGTCGGTTGTATGTGTTGCAGTTGTTGACAGTCAGTTGTGTGTGTTGTTGTTGTTGACAGTCAGTTGTGTGTGTGTTGTTGTTGTTGTTGACAGTCAGTTGTCTGTGTTGTTGTTGACAGTCAGTTGTGTGTGTTGTTGTTGTTGACAGTCAGTTGTGTGTGTTGCAGTTGTTGACAGTCAGTTGTATGTGTTGTCATCGTTGACAGTCAGGTGTGTGTGTGTGTTGCAGTGTTGACATTCAGTTGTGTTTTGTTATAGCTGTTGACAGGTGTGTGTTGTCATTGTTGACAGTCAGGTGTGTGTGTTGTTGTTGTTGACAGTCATATGTGTTTTGTTGTAGTTGTTGACTGTCAGTTTGTGTGTGTTCTCGTTGTTGACATTCAGTTGTGTTTTGTTGTAGTTGTCGGCAGTCAGTTGTATGTGTTGTCGTCATTGACAGTCAGGTGTGTGTGTGTGTGTGTTGTAGTTGTTGACATTCAGTTTTTTGTTGTTGTAGTGGTTGACAGTCATTTGTGTTTTGTTGTAGTTGTTGACAGTCAGTTGTGTGTGTGTTGTTGTTGTTGGCAGTCAGTGTGTGTGTGTTGCGGTTGTTGACATTCAGTTGTGTTTTGTTGTAGTTGTTGGCAGTCAGTTGTGTGTTTTGTTGTAGTTGTTGGCAGTCAGTTGTATGTGTTGTCGTCATTGACAGTCAGGTGTGTGTGTGTTTGTTCTAGTTGTTGACATTCAGTTTTTTTGTTGTTGTGGTTGACAGTCATTTGTGTTTTGTTGTAGTTGTTGACTGTCAGTTGTGTGTGTTGTTGACAGTCAGTTGTGTTGTTGTGTGTGTTGTTGTTGTTGACAGTCAGATGTGTATGTTGCAGTTGTTGACAGACAGGTGTGTGTGTTGTTGATGACAGTCAGGTGTGTGTGTTGTTGTTGTTGACAGTCAGGTGTGTGTGTTGTGGTTGTTGACAGTCTGGTGTGTGTGTTGTTGTTGACAGTCAGGTATGTGTGCTGTTGTTGTTGACAGTCAGGTATGTGTGCTGTTGTTGTTGACAGTCATGTGTGTGTGTTGTCATTGTTGACAATTAGGTGTGTGTGTTGTTATTGTTGACAGGTGCGTGTCTTGTTGTTGTTGACAGTTGGGTGTGTGTGTTGTTGTTGTTGACAGTCAGGTGTGTGTGTTGTTATTGATATTTGTTCTGTTGTTGACAGTCAGTGTGTGTGTGTTGATATTGACAGTCAGATGCGTGTTTGAAGTTGTTGACAGTTAGGTGTGTATGTTATCGTTGTGGACAGTCCAGTGTGTGTGTTACAGTTGTTGACAGTCAGGTGTGTGTGTTGTCATTGTTGACAGTCAGGTGTGTGTGTTACCATTGTTGACAGGTGTGTGTGTTATAGTTTGTTGACAGTCAGGTGTGTGTGTGTTACAGTTGACAGTCAGGTGTGTGTGTGTTACAGTTGACAGTCAGGCGTGTGTGTTGTCATTGTTGACAGTCAGGTGTGTGCGTTGTCATTGTTGACAATCAGATGTGTGTGTTACAGTTGTTGACAGTCAGGTGTTTGTGTTACACAGGGGTTTCTGGAAACTCGGCAGAAGGAGTCAGGTTGGCTGACCAAACACAAGAGGGAAGGCCACAGCAGAAAGCATTCTTAACACACAGCTGGTGCCGCAGCAGGAAGCATTCCTAACTCGCAGCTGGTTGCACACAACCAAACAGCAGACAGCCAAACACACAGCAACAATGACACTGAAACCTCCATAGTGAGACGTGGAAAGAGAGCTGATACAGTGGAACCTCTGTGAACAACAACACCATGTTGACATGTACTCTACAAACATGCATACACACGTGTGTATCCATTGGACACACACACACATGGATCTCTCACATACATACACACACACACACACACACACACACACACACACACACACAATGTTTACACACACATATTCACACACAGGCACACACAACCATGAAAACATTCATGCATGCACATACATCTGACAGATTTACATACACACACACACACACACACACACACACACACACACACACACACACACACACACACGTGCCTACATGTATGTGTGCACACACACACACACATACTTGTTCACATGCACACACATGTTCATGAATGCACATATATCTGATACACTTACATGCATATGGATATACACATGCCCACACTTGAGAGAGATGTCAATACAACCTGTCAAAGATTCACTGTTTTTGTACATTCATTTATCATGTATGTGAGTTTATACATGCTTATGTTGAAGAATGTAAACAACAGAATTGAAATATTTTCTAAAAAATTTTGTGTGTGACAAAAATGGACACACTTTGGCCAATACGCAAACTTTTTTTTTCCAGAATCTAAGAAATTTTGCAATAATGAATGTGATGATTTGGCATAAAGAACCTTGCATTGAGGTATTGTTAATGGCTGTTGAAAATGGGTATGAATATGTACATTTGTATATTGCCATATCTTGATTGCATTGGTGCTTATTCTCTTTCATATTGCAATAAAAATCTGTACTTACCCATACTGCTGTTTTTGAACAGTCTACAGTATTCAGTCTGGTGTTCTGATGATACTGTTACTGCGGTTTTTGAACAGTCTGCATTATTCAGTGTGGTTTTCTGATGATGCAGTATCCACTTTGTTCTCAAGATTTTGAGTTATCTGCTTTCATATGTGCACATTGATGTAATCGCATCAGGATTTGTTAATCCTGTTCAAGGAAATCCAGAGAAATACTTAATTATCAGTAGAAACAATATATTGGGCTGGTAAACCCATCTTGGTTCTGATATGCAGGTATGTGAAGTCCCCTTTTCTGTGAGAGATTTTCACTGAAGTGTCATCGTGTGTTTGCTTTTCCTTTTTGAGTAAAGAGGAGGATGATTGTTAACTTTGTGAGCAGTCCTTTGGGAGCAGTTGGAGGCTCAGTTTGAACACTTGAAGGGGACTGAGCGGGAGCACTTGCACTGAACACTTCAGAACCCAGTCTTGGTCACACCAGAAAAAAACTGGGTGCAAAAAAAAAAAAAAAAAAAAAAGATGTAGAAATCTTCATTCCACTTAACAGCAGTTGTTCTCTCTTTTCTTTTTTTCTTTTTTTTTTTTTCCCTTAACTTTTACTTTTGTATACAGTATTCAGCGTTTCAACTTCTAGTTCATAGAGGGAATAGGCAAAAACTGACTGAAAATGGGTAGGTGTGTTTAAAATGTAATAACTTTGATAGATTGATTGAATGAAATTTTAAGATTGTATGTGGATATGATTGTTATACATGTTGACTGCATTTTTTTTGCTTATGACTGTCATATGTTTATGTGTGTGTATTTTACCTGTAATTTGTATGAAATTTTAGTAAACAAAAAATCCGATCGTCGGACGATGTTGAAAAATCCAAAATTTCGTAATCACTGAAGTGAACAAGTCACTTGTGTGCACTGAAGAGACATGCACATCACTCTGATTGTCTATTCCAAGACCTTGCTCTCGTTCTTCGGCTAATTGGTGGATAAATTCACCGAACAGCGAGAGTCACTATCAGATGCAGCGTCGGCCATTTTCAATGCAAAGTTGAACAACAACAAAAAAAATGGTTAAAATTGATGGAGAACTTCTTGAAAACGAATCGAGTAGTGGAATGACACCAAATGAAAGGAAGAACAATTTACCAAGAAGAAATCTATGTGCATGCGCATGCTTGGGAAGCTGTTTCCACTTTCTTTGAAAACCGGTTTCAGAAGTAGGTTGATAGGCGCAGTTTCAAGCGGTTTATGAACAGGACGCCGCGGATTGGCATGGTACATGATGTTAAGAGTTAAACTAGCAGTAGACTCTCTGTGCCCCTCATCTTTCTATGCTTCATACACCCACCCACCCTCCTCCACCCACCCCCCTCCATCTCCACCCCTCTCAGCTTTCTTTATGGATGTTAAGTATGTGTGGTGGTGGTTTTTTTGAGCTTTTGTGTGTTTGTGTGTGTGTGTGTGTGTGTGTGCATGCGTGTGTGTGTGCATGCGTGCGTGCATGCGTTAATGTGTGCATGAGTGTGTGTGATATTTTCATTACACCCAATATGAGGGCCCATGACGGCACACCTGCAACAAATGGTGAAGACTGACAGAAACTGGCCTTTGGAGGAAACCTCCTCACAGGCCAAACATATTCAGCATAGAGATGAGTTGAAACATTTGCCCAATGTGAGAAAATTCTCTGTGGATCATTACCTCCACCAAGGTTTATTTTGTTTTTTGTTGTTGTAACCTGCATGTGTGGTTGGTTTGTTTCGCTTGATGATCTGTTAGCTGGATATGGCAATAACCTTCAGCAGATCTCGGCATTGACTGCACAGACCAGACTGTGTGGGCCTCCCAGTAACCGTACATTTTACATCAGCTTTACTGTGGTTTTTTACTGTGTTGATCCCTGTTCACATGTTGGAAGTCCTGGTAGACCCATACATCAGAGTCCACATCTTTTTAATTGTACTTGCTATACTGTGACTCAGGAATGCTAATAACATAGAGTGATTAACTAATTCCAGGCAGAATCATTTCAGTCTGATGATGCCTGTCCACCTTGATCCATGCTGGGTGTTCCATGCTGTCCGGTTACCCCATCGGGAGCCCCCACTCTTCATCAGATGTATTTAGTTAAGGGACGCAACTTGGTTTCCCTTGGCGCAAACCCAAACAGTTCCCAGAGCATGTTGAGCTATCCTCTGTTCACCGTGAGCATAGATTCATGAAACTCACTGCTCCTGGATGGCGAACCAAACGATCGGGAAGTTTAGAATCAAAACAAAACTGCTGAGATCTTGAAGTAGATGAACTGGGTTAGCAATCTAAAAGTTTCTTCAATGAGAGCAGGTTCATGGTTGGTTACTGTTTTTGTCCTGTTCTCTCCCTCATCTGATAAATTAATTAATACATGAGGAAACGTTCTCCTGTTTATTCCAGATCTTCACGGCTGTCATCTCCATCTTGAGAGCCTTTTCAGCCTGTAGTACAGTAGAGTTGATGTCTGGCCGGACTTTTGTATTAAGACTCCAGTAAAGAACATTTTTAGACAATTGTATTAAGACTCCCTTAAGAAAAATTCTTGTTTAGATTTTTGTTTTAGGACTACCATTAAAAAAATCAGACTGTCATATTAAGACTCCGGTAAAAAAAAAAAAAAAATTTTTTTTAGACTTTTGTATTAAGACTCTGATGATAAAGAACATTTTTAGACTTTTGTATTAAGACTGCTGCAGTAAAGAACATTTTTAGATTTTTTCTACGAAGGTTCTCATAAAGAATGTTTTTAGAATTTTTAAAAAATTAAGATTTCAGTAATGAACATATTTAGACTTTTGTATTAAGACTCCAGTAAAGAACATTTTTAGATTTTTGTATGAAAACTCCAGTTAGGAATGTTTTGATTTTTTTTAAAAAATATAAAACTCCAGAACAGAACATTTTTAGACTTTTGAATGACAAATCGGGTAAAGAACATTTTTAAAGCCACAAATGCCAGAGAAAGAAAGTGTCTTCTCTTCTTTCTGAAGGTTGTGCTTGTTGATGAGGGTTGAGGTACACACACACACACACACACACACACACATACATGTACATGTATGGCGACAAATACATTTGTCCATGGAGTCTTGTGAGTGCATTGTTTTGAAACAAACAAAATAAAACATGCAGAAAATGGGCTGGATTGGAGATGTTTTAATTATTATATTTTTTGCCCTACTAGAGAGAAATTGTTCCATAAAATGTGATGGTTATAAACACATGTACTTTGTGCTTTGCTTTATTTGTTTTGTTTGTTTACACATAATCTGGGAATTATGCGTTCTTGAAAATAAAACAAGAAATCTGTCTGCAAGGAGTGGGGTGGGGAGGAGGGGAGGTTTTGGAAGGGGGGGGGGGGTTGTGAGTAAAACCTCCTGTTTTGCCCCTGATATTTTCACATTTCAATGCATGATACTGTGTGTTTGAAGAGGTTAATTCATATAAACTACAAAAAAGTTGTCGTGATTTTCAGACAAGGAAAAGGTTGATTTCTAACCAACAACAACAAAGATAAGGGCATAATTTCAGACAAGCGAAGTATTTACAGACTTATTAGGTCTTTATTTGATTTTTGAGAAACACTCAAACTATCATTCTGAAAAGTTAAAGTGATTAAATTTGATATACAGTTGTGAAGTTGAACTATTTAAGGCCAGTGCACTTGTGTTTGCCTCTGTGTGTGTGCATGCACATATGTGTATGTGTGTAGGTGAAACTTTTTTTTTTTTTTATTGACAACATGGTGTGCATGTTCAAGCATGTATTACAATGTTGGCAGTGAATCTTGGAATGGGATGGGTTCAGTAGAATGTCACTTTTACCCGATGTAATTGCTTTGGCAGGCATGTGTGCGGTATTTTTGTTTGTTTGCTTGTTTGTTCAGGTACCGGTGATGGCATTTCGTGTTGACATTCTTATTGCATGCTACACATTATACATCATTCATAATTATCTAATGTTTTGTGATTTCGTTTTGTCCCGGAGGGATTCTGTGGACTCTTCCTGTATGATATTCATCCTTGCCTTCAGAAAATCCTGAACTACTAATTTCCCCTTTTCTGTTACTCTCTAAGACTTTTTATTCTTTGCTGTTGTTCACTGCCTTTCCACCATCATTGCTGCCTTCACCTCCGATTGTTCCTGATCATTTTGTACACACTTTTGTCTGGAAGAGTTTCATAGTGTACCAGGGTTTGTTTTTGGTTTTTTGTGTTTTGTTTTGCTGTTCTTGTAACCTTGCAACTTGGTGTAAAACTACACTCACTGTCCAGCCAAGTTTCTGTCTTTCTATTTTGCAATGCAACTTTGTGCAAGTGGACATTCTGTGTTTTTTTTTTTTTTTTTTTTTTGCACTGTTGTGGTTGTTATTATTAATTATTTACTTTTGTTGATAATCTTGGAGAGATAAGTTCTGAGGAAACGCTGGGTGCCCTCTGCTAAGCCTGGTTTCATCATTCATAAAAATATCAATTCATCAGTTGTCATGCCATGAATTTTTTACAGTTTGTGTGTGTGTGTATGAATGTGTGTATGTGTGCGTCAATTTATTTGTGTGTAAGTGTATGTGTGTGAATGTTTGCATTGCATGCATGTGTGTGTGTGTGTGTGTGTGTGTGTGATGGAAATTTCAAAGAGGAAAATGGCACTCTGGGCACAGCCTAGTCTTAGATGTCAATAGCTTAGCTACCATGTGATAACTGCTAGTGTTATTTCTTTTTTTTTTTAATTTTATTTTATTTGGTGTGGGGTTTTGTTTGTTCGTTTTTTTGATCATCTGACTTATTTTTTGTGAAGTGACATTTTTATTTCTTGTGTGAGTTTGACAGCTCTGACAGGGCTGTGTA
>JADBJO010003068.1:47500-77500 GCA_016801955.1 Conus betulinus
ACACACACCACACACACACACACACACACACACACATACTCACACACACACATACACACACACACACACACAAACACATAAACACACACACACACACACACACAAACACATAAACATGCACACACACACACACACACACACACACACACACACACACACACACACACACACACACACACACACATGCACACACACACACACACACACACACACATAAACACACACACACACACACACACACACACACACAGGACAAGCTGAGTCAGGTCTTGGCTTAAAAAGAATCATACTGTCAGCAAGGGAAGAAGACAAGTCAGTCGCCTTCACTTTCACCAATAGAGTTGAAACAGAAAACTCATCTCCCCTTATTTTCCTTTCTTCCTCCCCCCCCCCCCCCCCCCCCACACACACACACCTACCCCCCCCCCCTCTCTCTCTCTCTCTCTGTCTCCCTATCCTCCCCTTCTCTCCTCATCCCTATCCTGTGATGACCTTTTTCTCCTATGTTTTCTCCAAATCAGTCATGTACTATGATATTTGATTCGCTTACATATCACTCTCTCTCTCTCTCCTTTCTTGTCTGTAATATACATATGTATGTAAATATAAACAGACGCACATGCACACCTACATACCGATCAATACAATGGTGACAGGCGCATTGAAAATGTCGGCAGTAGACATGGTGGCACAGTTTGACGTCTGGAACTGTACTTATCTGAAGACTTTGAAAGAACAAAGTTTTGCTGGTTTTTTTTTTTTTGTTGTTTTTTTTTTTTTGTTTTTTTTTGTTAAGGTTGTTTTAGTTATCGAGTGGCCTTTTTTTTGCCTTTTTATTTTCTTCTTTTTTTTTTTCCACAAACTAAGTTTGGAAGAAGTGTGACGTCTTTCAGTTTCAGTGTTCTTTCTGTGTAGTTGTGTGGTCTGGAATGTTGGGGAGATTTCTGCATTCATTTTAACAGGAACTGTGGGGGGGTGAGGTATGTGTCGGTTTGCCGGTTTATCTGTTCATTTCCTTGTTCCCCAGTCTTCCACAGATACCATTGTCATTGAAAGTCATGAGAGAGATCAGTCATAACATGGGCTGTGTTTTGGTTCCTTTGACTGATTTTTGTATGAAGCTCTACTTGTTCAGTCAGTCAGTCAGTCATCATTTAGTCCTAAGGTGAATCCTGTCTCCCACAGTTTGAGTTGTATTGGGACAGTTCTTTGCATGATAATGGTAGCAGAGGAAAATCTTGCTAGAAGTGATAGCACCAGATGGGTTCATTGACTGAAGTAGTAGAGTGAAAGAGAAAGAGGGGGAGAGAGACAGACAGAGAGAGATACAGAGACAGAGAGAGAGAGAGATTATGTCGCTTGTAGCCCAAGACAACCACAAAGGGCCATATCAGGGCTGTCATTCCATAAGTTGTCGAGTCGAGTACAAAATAATGGTGTTAACAGACCAATTCATTAACCGAAATGGTTATAACAAATCAATTCGTTGATACTGCAGTGGTAGACTGCTGGCAACACAAACAGATGAATTTGTCGATAAAAGGGGGTGATAGCTGATCAATTTGCTGACAGAAGTGGTAGAGTGAGGGTGACAGATCAATTCATCAGCAGAAGTGATGATAACACGTCAAGAAACGCCACAGACCACCCTGAAAATTGAACATGTTTGTGGGAAGAAAATCGGCATTGGAGTGGGGTGGTAGGTAGGGGTGTAGAACGGCAAAGACAAACATATTACAGAAAAAACAGGTAACAAAACAAAGCAGTCTCTGTTCACATGATTTGTACTGGATATTTCTGTGTAATTTGAATTAGAAAAAAAAAAAAAAAAGGAAAAAAAAAATGCTCACTTCCAAGTATCTCAGATGGAAAGTGGTACAGCTAAATGCTGTGGCAGGTGGACACAAGTCACATACACAACGATTGCTTACATATAGAATTGGAAACAAGAGAGGGATGAACAGAAGACAGAGAAAGCTTCTTCAACAACTCAATCTGATTCGGCTTCTTTTGGTTCATAATCAGTTTTACCTTTTGATGTGAACAAGATGAGTTGACTTTCAGGGCTTGACCTCAGAACGAACATCTTTTGTATTTTCAGTTCGTTATGAACAGAAACTTTTCCTGATTTGTGCCTATTCTTTGTGGAATTTTCACTCAGTTTGGAAGCCAGGAGGTTGATTTGTAGCTACCTCTGGGGAAGATGTCTGTTTCCGTGTGTGATGTAGCTTAACTGGCCAGCATGTTTGCATTTTCTGCTCATCATACCTTTACCTTTCAGATTTTAATCCTCTCTAAAGCAACACCATGACACTCCTTCGTCTCTGATCAACCCACCGCCAGCCGACAAACATGCTTCTCCTGCACACTGTCACCATGGTGATGCTGGGGGTGACGGGGAGCGTGGCGCTGAAGGACATACCACTGACGGTGGGCGGTATCTTCCCCATGTCTGGGAGCTGGGCGGGTGGCATGGCCTGCAAACCAGCCATCAACATGGCGCTGGCCAAGGTCAACAACCAGACGGACATTTTGCCGGAGTACCATCTCACCATGCAGTATAACGACAGTCAGGTCAGTGTGATCATGATTGATACCTCACTATGCAGTACAGCCACAGTCAGGTCAGTGTGATCATGATTGATAATACTTCACCATGCAGTACAACCACAGTCAGGTCAGTGTGATCATGATTGATACCTCACCATGCAGTACAACCACAGTCAGGTCAGTATGTGATCATGATTGATAATACCTCACCATGCAGTACAGCCACAGTCAGGTCAGTGTGATCATGATTGATAATACCTCACCATGCAGTACAACCACAGTCAGGTCAGTGTGATCATGATTGATACCTCACCATGCAGTACAGCCACAGTCAGGTCAGTGTGATCATGATTGATAATACTTCACCATGCAGTACAACCACAGTCAGGTCAGTGTGATGCTGATTGATACCTCACCATGCAGTACAACCACAGTCAGGTCAGTGTGATCATGATTGATAATACCTCACCATGCAGTACAGCCACAGTCAGGTCAGTGTGATCATGATTGATAATACCTCACCATGCAGTACAACCACAGTCAGGTCAGTGTGATCATGATTGATACCTCACCATGCAGTACAACCACAGTCAGGTCAGTGTGATCATGATTGATAATACCTCACCATGCAGTACAGCCACAGTCAGGTCAGTGTGATCATGATTGATACCTCACCATGCAGTACAACCACAGTCAGGTCAGTGTGATCATGATTGATACCTCACCATGCAGTACAGCCACAGTCAGGTCAGTGTGATCATGATTGATAATACCTCACCATGCAGTACAGCCACAGTCAGGTCAGTGTGATCATGATTGATACCTCACCATGCAGTACAGCCACAGTCAGGTCAGTGTGATCATGATTGATACCTCACCATGCAGTACAGCCACAGTCAGGTCAGTGTGATCATGATTGATACCTCACCATGCAATACAACCACAGTTAGGTCAGTGTGATGCTGATTGATAATGATTGTAACATGACAGAAATGAAGTGATGAATATTTTGGTGCCAGTCATCCAAACAGAAGTGGGTTATGACCATGAAAGTAAGGTTGTGCATGAACCTGTGTTTCTGTCAGGGGAGTAATTGTTGAAAAAGTTGATCTGTGTGTGTGTGTGTGTGTGTGTGTGTGTGTGTGTGTGTGTGTGTGTGTGTGTGTGTGTGTGTGTGTGTGTGTGTGTGTGTGTGTGTGTGTTTCTTTTTTTTTTTTCAAATACAACTCTCTCGACACAAAATATCAAATGTTGTGTTGTTGGAAAGTGTTTTTATTTCATGAATTTTTTTTTTGTTGTAAATAATTGTCAATTGAGAATAGTAACTTTAAGTCTTTTTTAGATGTTCAGTGGAAAGTTTGTCATAAAGTAATCAGTACTGTGAACACTCCAGGCTCCATTTCCACTGCCAGAGGAAACGCTTAGGAGTGTGGACTGTGAGAGGTACACCCCATGCACATGTCACTTTTGCTGAAAGATCCTAGAAAAACTTTCATCTACATCCGCACCTTGGCTCCGCCTCACCAACCCCCACAGCCCCTCCCCCAAATTAAGTATATAAAAACAGGGGCCCTTCAGTAACAGTTCTGTGGAAATCCTTCACTGTTAAGTGAGACTTGATTTCTTTGCATGTTGTTTGATGCTGTGTGTGTGCAGTGTATGCCTGGTGTTTGATGCTATGTGTGTGCAGTGTATGTCTGGTGTTTGATACTGTGTGTATGTGTGTGTGTGTGCAGTGTATGTCTGGTGTTTGACGCTGCATGGTGTACGTCTGGTGTTTGATGCTGTGTGAGTGCAGTGTATGTCTGGTGTTTGATGCTGTGTGTATGCAGTGTATGTCTGGTGTTTGATGCTGTGTGTGAGCAGTACATGCCTGATGTTTGATGCTGTGTGAGTGCAGTGTATGTCTGGTGTTTGATGCTGTGTGTGTGCAGTGCATGCTTGGTGTTTGATGCTGTGTGTGTGTGCAGTGTATGTCTGGTGTTTGATACTGTGTGTATGTGTGTGTGCAGTGTATGTCTGGTGTTTGAAGCTGCATGGTGTATGTCTGTGTTTGATGTGCTGTGTGAGCAGTGTATGTCTGGTGTTTGATGCTGTGTGAACAGTGTATGTCTGGTGTTTGATGCTGTGTGTGAGTGCAGTGTATGTCTGGTGTTTGATGCTGTGTGTGTGTGCAGTGTATGTCTGGTGTTTGATGTTGTGTGTGTGTGCAGTGTATGTCTCTGGTGTTGATGTTTGTGTGTGTGCAGCGTATGTCTGGTGTTTGATGTTGTGTGTGTGCAGCGTATGTCTGGTGTTTGATGTTGTGTGTGTGCAGTGTATGTCTGGTGTTTGATGCTACGTGTGTGTGCAGTGCATGTCTGGTGTTTGATATTGTGTGTGTGCAGTGTATGCCTGGTGTTTGATGCTGTGTGTGTGTGCAGTGCATGCTTGGTGTTTGATGCTGTGTGTGTGTGTGCAGTGTATGTCTGGTGTTTGATGCTGTGTGTGTGTGCAATGTATGTCTGGTGTTTGATGCTGTGTGTGTATGCAGTGTATGTCTGGTGTTTGATGCTGTGTGTGTGTGCAGTGTATGTCTGGTGTTTGATGCTGTGTGTGTGTGCAGTGCAGTGTATGTCTGGTGTTTGATGCTGTGTATGCAGTGTATGTCTGGTCTTTGATGCTGTGTGTGTGGTGTATGTCTGGTGTTTGATTCTGTGTGTGTGTGGCATATGTCTGGTGTTTGATGCTGTGTGTGTACAGTGTATGTCTGATGTTTGATGCTGTGTGTGTACAGTGTATGCCTGGTGTTTGATGCTGTATGTGTGTGCAGTGTATGTATGGTGTTTGATGCTGTGTGAGTGCAGTGTATGACTGGTGTTTGATGCTGTATGTGTGTACAGTGTATGCCTGGTGTTTGATGCTGTATGTGTGTGCAGTGTATGTATAGTGTTTGATGCTGTGTGAGTGCAGTGTATGCCTGGTGTTTGATGCTGTATGTGTGTACAGTGTATGCCTGGTGTTTGATGCTGTATGTGTGTGCAGTGTATGTATGGTGTTTGATGCTGTGTGAGTGCAGTGTATGCCTGGTGTTTGATGCTGTATGTGTGTACAGTGTATGCCTGGTGTTTGATGCTGTATGTGTGTGCAGTGTATGTATGGTGTTTGATGCTGTGTGAGTGCAGTGTATGCCTGGTGTTTGATGCTGTGTGTGTGCAGTGTATGCCTGGTGTTTAATGCTCTGTGTGCAGTGTATGTGTGGTGTTTGATGCTGTGTGTGCAATGTATGCCTGGTGTTTGATGCACTGTGTGCAGTGTATGCCTGGTGTTTCATGCTGTTTTGTGTGCGTTGTATGCCTGGTGTTTGCACTGTGTCTGTGTGCAGTGTATGTCTGGTGTCTGGCACTGTGTGTGTCTGTTTGTGCAGTGTATGTCTGGTGTCTGGCACTGTGTGTATCTGTGTGCAGTTTATGTCTGGTGTCTGGCACTGTGTGTGTGTGTGTGTGCAGTGTATGTCTGGTGTTTGGCACTCTGTGTGTGTGTGTGCAGTGTATGTCTGGTGTGTTTGGCTGTGTGTGTGTCTGTGTTCAGTGTATGTCTTGTGTCTGGCACTGTGTGTGTGTGTGTGTGCAGTGTATGTCTGGTGTCTGGCACTGTGTATGCAGTTTATGTCTGGTGTTTCTGTGTGTGTGTCTGTGTGCAGTGTATGTCTTGTGTCTGGCACTGTGTGTGTCTGTGTGCAGTGTATGTCTGTTGTTTGGCACTGTGTGTGCAGTGTATGTCTGGTGTTTGATGCTATGTGTGTGCAGTGTATGCCTGGTGTTTGGCACTGTGTCTGTATGCAGTGTATGCCTGGTGTTTGGCACTGTGTGTGTCTGTGTGCAGTGTATGCTGGTGTTTGGCACTGTATCTGTGTGCAGTTTATGTCTGGTGTCTGGCACTGTGTGTATCTGTGTGCAGTGTATGTCTGATGTTTGGCACTGTGTGTGTGTGTGTGTGTGCAGTGTGTGTGTCTGGTGTCTGGCACTGTGTGTATGTGTGTGTGTGCAGTGTGTGTCTGGTGTTTGGCACAGTGTGTGTGCAGTGTATGTCTGGTGTCTGGCACTGTGTGTGTGTCTGTGTGCAGTGTATGTCTGGTGTTTGGTGCTGTATGTGTGTGCAGTATATGTGTGGTGTTTGGCACTGTGTGTGTGTGTGTGTGTGTGTGTGTGTGTGTGTGTGTGTGTGTGTGTGTGTGTGTGTGTGTGTGTGTGTGTGTGTGTGTGTGTGTGTGTCTGGTGAGTATGTGTGTGCAGTGTATGCCTCATGTTTGGCACTGTGTGTGTGTGTGTGTGTGTGTGTGTGTGTGTGTGTGTGTGTGTGTGTGTGCAGTGTATGTCTGGTGTTTGGTGCTGTGTGTGTGTGCAGTATATGTGTGGTGTTTGGCACTCTGTGTGTGTGTGTGTGTGTGTGTGTGTGTGTGTGTGTGTGTGTGTGTGTGTGTGTGTGTGTGCAGTGTATGTCTGGTGAGTGTGTGTGTGCAGTGTATGCCTCATGTTTGGCACTGTGTGTGTGTGTGTGTGTGTGTGTGTGTGTGTGTGTGTGTGTGTGTGCAGTGTATGTCTGGTGCTTTGCACTGTGTGTGTCTGTGTGCAGTGTATGTCTGGTGTTTGGCACTGTGTGTATGTGTGTGCAGTGTATGTCTGGCGTTTGGCACTCTGTGTGTGTGTGTGTGTGTGTGTGTGTGTGTGTGTGTATGTGCAGTGTATGTCTGGTGTTTGGCACTGTGTGTGTCTGTGTGCAGTGTATGTCTGGTGTTTGGCACTGTGTGTGTCTGTGTGCAGTGTATGTCTGGTGTTTGGCGCTGTGTGTGTGTGTGTGTGTGCAGTGTATGCCTGGTGTCTGGCACTGTGTGTGTGTGTGCAGTGTATGTCTAGTGTTTGGCTGTGTGTGTGTCTGTGTGCAGTGTATGCCTGGTGTTTGGCTGTGTGTGTGTGTGTGTGCAGTGTATGCCTGGTGTCTGGCACTATGTGTGTCTGTGTGCAGTTTATGTCTGGTGTTTGGCACTGTGTGTGTGTGTGCAGTGTATATCTGGTGTTTGGCACTCTGTGTGTCTGTGTGCAGTGTATGCTGGTGTTTGGCACTGTGTGTGTGTGTGTGTGTGTGTGTGTGTGTGTGTGTGTGTGTGTGTGTGTGTGTGCAGTGTATGTCTGGTGTTTGGATTCTGTGTGTGTCTGTGTGCAGTGTATGTCTGGTGTCTGGCACTGTCTGTCTGTGTGCAGTGTATGTCTGGTGTTTGGCACTGTGTGTGTCTGTTTGTGCAATGTATGTCTGGTGTCTGGCACTGTGTGTGTCTGTGTGCAGTTTATGTCTGGTGTCTGGCACTGTGTGTTTCTGTTTGTGCAGTGTATGTCTAGTGTCTGGCACTGTGTGCATCTGTGTGCAGTTTATGTCTGGTGTCTGGCACTGTGTGTGTGTGTGTGTGTGTGTGTGTGTGTGTGTGTGTGTGTGTGTGTGTGTGTGTGTGTGTGCAGTGTATGTCTGGTGTTTGGCACTCTGTGTGTGTGTGTGCAGTGTATGTCTGGGTGTTTGGCTGTGTGTGTGTGTCTGTGTGCAGTGTATGTCTTGTGTCTGGCACTATGTGTGTGTGCAGTGTATGTCTGGTGTCTGGCACTGTGTGTGCAGTGTATGTCTGGTGTTTGGCACTGTGTGTCTGTGTGCAATGTATGTGTGGTATTTGGCACTGTGTGTGTCTGTGTGCAGTGTATGTCTGTGTGTTTGCACTGTGTGTGCAGTGTATGTCTGGCGTTTGATGCTATGTGTGTGCAGTGTATGCCTGGTGTTTGGCACTGTGTCTGTATGCAGTGTATGCCTGGTGTTTGGCACTGTGTGTGTCTGTGTGCAGTGTATGTCTGGTGATTGGCACTGTGTGTGTCTGTGTGCAGTGTATGTCTGGTGTTTGGCACTGTGTGTGCAGTGTATGCCTGGTGTTTGGCACTGTGTCTGTATGCAGTGTATGCCTGGTGTTTGGCACTGTGTGTGTCTGTTTGTGCAGTGTATGTCTGGTGTTTGGCACTGTGTGTGTCTGTTTGTGCAGTGTATGCCTGGTGTTTGGCACTGTGTGTGTCTGTTTGTGCAGTGTATGCCTGGTGTTTGGCACTGTGTGTGTCTGTGTGCAGTGTATGTCTGGTGTTTGGCACTGTGTGTGCAGTGTATGCCTGGTGTTTGGCACTGTGTCTTGTGTGTAGTGTATGCCTGGTGTTTGGCACTGTTGGTGTGTGCAGTGTATGTCTGGTGTTTGCCACTGTGTGTGCGGTGTATGTCTGGTGTTTGCACTGTGTGTGTGCAGTGTATGCCTGTGTTTGGCACTGTGTGTCTGTGTGCAGTGTATGTCTGGTGTCTGGCACTGTGTGTGTCTGTGTGCAGTGTATGCCTGGTGTCTGGCACTGTGTGTGTCTGTGTGCAGTGTATGCCTGGTGTCTGGCACTGTGTGTGTGTCTGTGTGCAGTGTATGTCTGGTGTCTGGCACTGTGTGTGTCTGTGTGCAGTGTATGCCTGGTGTCTGGCACTGTGTGTGTGTGTGCAGTGTATGCCTGGTGTCTGGCACTGTGTGTGTGTGTGTGCAGTGTATGCCGGGGCTGGGCACCAAGGTGCTGTACCAGCTGCTGTATGACAAGCCCACCAAGATCATGGTGCTGACTGGATGCTCCAGTGTGTCCACCTTTGTCGCCCAGGCTGCCAACATGTGGAACTTGATTGTGGTGTGTGTGTGTGTGTGTGTGTGTGTGTGTGTGTGTGTGTGTGTGTGTGTGTGTGTGTGTGTGTGTCTTTAAAGTGTGTGTGTGTGTGTGTGTATATTTGCGTGTGTGTGTATGTATGTGTGTGTGTGTGTGTGTGTGTGTGTGTGTGTGTGTGTGTGTGTGTGTGTGTGTCTTTAAAAGTGTGTGTGTGTGTGTGTGTGTGTATATGAGTGTGTGTGTATGTATGTATGTGTGTGTGTGTGTGTGTGTGTGTGTGTGTGTAAAAGTGTGTGTTTGTTTGTGTGCGTATGGGTATGTGTGTGTGTTTTTGTGTGTAAGAGAGAGAGTGGAGTGTTTGCATATCTGTGTTTGTAAATTAATTGTTTAGTCTGGTAGCCATTTTGTAAATTGATCATTTATATGCCCGTTGATTTTACACACTCTAAGTATTACGGAATTAGTTTTCACAGCATCATCACTTCATGTTCTTTTTATTTATTGGTCCATTTATTCATTAACTAATTGATTTTCTTTTTAGATATGAATTTTTCTCTTTGTTTGAAAAATCATATATATATATATATATATTTAATGTATTTTATGTTGTCTTATTGGGTCTGTTTCAAGCACAAAAAGAGGTAAAGGGAGAGAGAGAGAGAGAGAGAGAGAGAGAGAGAGAGAGAGAGAGAGAGAGAAGTTGAGAGAGAGAGAGAGAGAGAGAGAGAGAGACAGACTAGGAACATGAAGAGAAAATAGTATTTCAACAGTATTGCGTAACTGTTTATAGTTTTTTTAAAATCTAATTTTGTTGTCATTTCAGCTTGCATATGGGGCCAGCTCCCCAGCGCTGTCCAATCGGGAGCGTTTCCCGATGTTCTTCCGCACGCACCCCTCAGGCACGCTGCATAACCCCACCCGCATCAAGCTGTTCCAGCTGTTCAAATGGAAGAGGATCGCCACCATCCAGGAGACCCAGGAGACCTTCACCTCTGTCAGTCCTCAGCCAGATTGTTCCGGGGGGGGGGGGGGGGTGGGAGGAGAGGGGAGGGGTCAGAGGGAGGATGGGAAGGGAGGGGGGTCATGAGATAGAGGACTTGATCGTCAAGTGTGTGTTGAATGTGACTGTGAGACTTGATGATGGAGGGGAACAACTGAGTGAGATGTGTGTCGGTGCCTCAAATATGTAGGAAAAGGCATCATTTGATCTATTACCACATCTTATACTGTAAACACCTATAGGTGCCTCACATACATATGAAAAGACATCATTGTATCTGTGACCAGATCTTATGCTATAAACACCTATAGGTGCCTCAGATATGCAGGAAAAGGCATCATTTTATCTGTGACCAGATCTTATGCTATAAACACGTATCATCATCATCATCATCATCATCACCTATAACCACTCCTGGGGTACAGGTCGCCAACCAAGGACCTCCAGGTAACTCTGTCCTGGGTTTTTTTTTCTTCAGCTGGTTCCAAGTCATCCCCATGTTCCTGATGTCTGCTTCCAGGTCCCTCTTGTCGAAGACTCATCCCTTTTTTCCCAGGGCTGAGGTGTTGATTTGATCTTTGGTTGGCGTTTTTGTAGCTGTGGTTTGTTTTACGGGGTAGGGTAATTGGCCCCATGCTCAACCCTCCTCCTTTATCCGGGCTTGGGACCAGCACGATTCCCAAAAAGGGTCTCCTGGCGGAGTTTGTATATATATAGGTGCCTCTAATATGTATGAAAAGGCATCATTTCATCTATGACCAGGTCTTATGCTATAAACATGTATACCATTGGAAAGATGGTCATAAGAGGAAAGTGGCTACCTAGGAAATAAGATTGGACCTTCCCGTGGCATGGGACAATACCCCCTGTGGCAGACGTCAAGGATGGTCAGGGCAGTGATGTGTACTGTCCTGGACTAGGCATATTTGTTACAGAAAACTGTAGAAATCAAGGGCAGTTGCCGTTGTTAGAGCTGTGGACTCTGTGTTACTGAAAAAACAACTCAGTTTGAATGCAAACAGTAGCTCCTTTTTCCACAGGTGGACAGGTGGGAAGCTGTAGCTAAACTTGTGGGCATGTGCATCAGTCCATACCCACCTGCAGAAGACGCTGAAGCAGAATTTGTAATACTAGCAAAGAAGTTGAATAGCATATCCTGCCCTTTGGAAAAGAACAAAATCAACTGCCAGACTTTGTAAAATGATAACGATGAACAGTAGCCATGTTATCAACGAGGACAGAAGGGGAAAAACTGGTTTGTGCATGAGTGCAAGTGTGCATTGTGTCATTCTCCTTCAGTGTTGGCGGTTGATACAATGTGAACATGCAAACATACATCCATGTACATCTGCACACCATCACATGTGTAAAAATACAGAGTGTTTTGAATCTTCTTGTGTTGTTTAAATTTTTACTATATCTCTTCCTGATGGATAAATTTTGTGGTAGTACTGCCACTCAGGGTGTTAGGGTTTTTTTTTTCTAAAAAGGATAAAATAATGTGGTCCAGATGTACAAACAGCGAGTAAACCAAAGAGAACCAGCAGAACCTAACATGAAAAGCCAGAGCAAGAGATTTCTGGTGAAATTTGACTGGAGAGCTCATGAAGAAAACATATGTGTATCATTTTCACAGAGAGGCTGTTTTGATAGGGAAATCATGGGCATCACTTCACCAGGGCAGCTCATTTGAGTCAGCAAGCGATGCATATGTCCTTCCCTGAGCGTCCATTCTGACAGGGAAACAATGCATACAATTTTGACAGCGAATCCCTTTTCAAAGGGAAACAATCTGTATAATTCCTTACAGCTCACTTTGGTATAGAAACAGTGCATATATATATATATATTTCTTTTTAAGAGAACCTTGTTTATTGGGAATCTGTGTATAATTTTAAAAGAGAACCCATTTTGTTAGGTAAACAGTGCATATGATTTTTACAGGTGAGCCTGTTTTGATAGATAAATGATGCTTATCATTTTCACAGAAAGACAATTTTCATGAGGAAACAGTGCCTTTCATTTGGTGCCGTTGTTCAAGAGGTGGGGTTACAGTGTAACACAGTTACCAGTGAACAACAGACTGGATTTAAAAACTAGAAATCTATTGAGACATAATGGATTGTGCTACATGATGCAGACTGGATTTAATCCAGAAATTCAAGAAGACAAAACATATAGTGCGACACAATTCAAACTGGATTTTAATCCAAAAATCTATTGAGACAATAATTTGTTATATACATTGTACTGCTTATTCTTGTTGGTATCATTTTTTCCCTTTAAAATGTTGGTTATTTTCAGCAAAAGAATTTCATTGTACCAACATAACTCTTTGGGATTTTGTTTGTCAGATTTTGGTCATAGTTTTATGTTGGTTTTTTTTTTTTTTTGGTCAAAATTTACACTTTATTTTTACCCAGTTTGAATGCAGTTGACTCGAAAGATGGCAAAGATAACATTGACCAATCAGAGCTTGTTTCTTTATTTATTGATACCTGTAGGCTGTTGTTTTAGACCATTATTTATTGATACCTGCTGGGTGTTGTTTCAGACCATTGTTTATTTATTGATACCTGTTGGGTGTTGTTTCAGACCATTGTTTATTCATTGATACCTGTTGGGTGTTGTTTCAGACCATTGTTTATTGATTGATACCTGCTGGGTGGTGTTTCAGACCATTGTTTATTGATTGATACCTGCTGGGTGTTGTTTCAGACCATTGTTTATTGATTGATACCTGCTGGGTGTTGTTTCAGACCATTGCTTATTTATTGATACCTGCTGGGTGTTGTTTCAGACCATTGTTTATTCATTGATACCTGTAGGTTGTTGTTTCAGACCATTGTTTATTTACTGATATCTGCTGGGTGCTGTTTCAGACCATTGTTTATTGATTGATACCTGCTGGGTGTTGTTTCAGGCCATTGTATATTGATACCTGCTGGGTGTTGTTTCAGACCATTGTTATTGATTGATACCTGCTGGGTGTTGTTTGAGAGCATTGTTTATTTATTGATACCTGTAGGTTGTTGTTTCAGACCATTGTTTATTCATTGATACCTGTAGGTTGTTGTTTCAGGCCATTGTTTATTCATTGATACCTGTAGGTTGTTGTTTAGGCCATTGTATATTCATTGATACCTGTAGGTTGTTGTTTCAGGCCATTGTTTATTGATTGATACCTGCTGGATGTTGTTTCAGGCCATTGTATATTGATTGATACCTGCTGGGTGTTGTTTCAGGCCATTGTATATTGATACCTGTTGGCTGTTGTTTCAGGCCATTGTATATTGATACCTGCTGGGTGTTGTTTCAGGCCATTGTATATTGATACCTGCTGGGTGTTGTTTCAGGCCATTGTATATTGATACCTGCTGGGTGTTGTTTCAGGCCATTGTATATTGATACCTGCTGGGTGTTGTGTTGTTTCAGGCCATTGTATATTGATACCTGCTGGGTGTTGTTTCAGGCCATTGTATATATTGATACTGCTGGGTGTTGTTTCAGGCCATTGTATATTGATACCTGCTGGGTGTTATTTCAGGCCATTGTATATTGATACCTATTGGCTGTTGTTTCAGACCATTGAGGACCTGGAGAAGAGGGTGAAGGAGGTGGACATTGACATTGCTGTGCGACAGAGTTTTTTGACCGACCCCACCAACGCTGTCAGGAACCTGAAAGTAAGAGCACATGCCTGCAAACTTCATAGATGTATCTAGTTCTTGGGGTCACTTTGTTTTGTTTTCCATGAAAGAATTTTTTTTTCATCCCAGTAGGTGCCAGTGAGCATTGTTTGAGGGATTTACTTTTTGAGTCCTAGAGATGGTGGTAAAAGCACAAGGTTTGTTGCAGCCATGGAGGCCAAAACTTTGAACAGATTTGGATATGGCTTCTGAGCAGCTGGTGATTGATGTGCAGCTACTGACAGACTGTGATGATCTATGTACAACATGGTGTGTTGTGTCCATGGAGGCCAACACTTGGACAGACGTGATCATCGTATCGGAAGATCAGCTATTGGTTTAGGTGTAGCAATAGACTCTCAGTGTCATGACCTATGCAGACTGGGGCTGTACTTGTGTCCATGGAGGGGGTCTGATTTAACACAAGGTTTGTTGTGCCTAGGATGTCAGTTACTAGCAGTTCTGGACATGACTGCCAGTTACATTGGGAGATGAAACAGAATTTTGTTCCATTCATCATTCTCCAAGCAGGGTGTGAGCCCAGGAATCCTCAGACTGTCTGTCAAGTCAGTGCTGCGACCATTGGCCATGGGTTCAGGTCCACAATAGGATACAGCGCAAATAGTGTGGTATGTGACAGTGCTCTACATCATTGTTTATTCTGAACAGAAAGCCACAGTGCAAATAGTATGTTATGTAACAATGCACTACATCATTGTTATTCTCAACAGAAAACCACAGTGCAAATAGTGTGGTGCATGGCAGTGCACAACGTCATTGTTTATTCTGAACAGAAAGCCACAGTGCAAATAGTATGTTACGTAACAATGCACTACATCATTGTTTATTCTGAACAGAAAGCCACAGTGCAAATAGTATGTTACGTAACAATGCACTACATCATTGTTTATTCTGAACAGAAAGCCACAGTGCAAATAGTATGTTACGTAACAATGCACTACATCATTGTTTATTCTGAACAGAAAGCCACAGTGCAGTGCCCTGCAGTGCTGTGAAAGTTCATCTGTGTGGTTTAGATCCCCCTGAACTTCCCCCAGCCCTCAACTCAACCCCCATCACCCCCACCACCTCCTTCCCCATTCTGCGCTGTCCCAGATAACCCCACGTAAAGGTTAATTTCAGATTTTGTTAATCATTGCATTAACAGTAAAGAAACAAATGCACATAGTTGCAAAAAAAAAAGTTTATTGCTGGCTTTTTTTTAATCAGCAGTGGTGCACAGGGGGGAAAAAAAGATATGTAGTTTTTATACATAAAAGTGACCATGTGTTCGGGAATGTTTTAAGAATCTGTTTGAGTATTATTGTCTTTTTTTTCTCTTTTAAAATCTCTCTTTTTTCTTTTCCTAACCCCACCCCTACATCACTTCCTGAAGTGAAACTACAGGCTGAAAAAAAGTGAAATAGATTAGTATTCAGAAAGATGAATCTTTAAAGAATAACAGTGTGTAAATGGTGACTGTTATGAGCACCTCCTGAAGCAAAACTACAGGTTAAAAACAAGTTAAATAGATTATTAATCAGAAAGATGAATCTTTAAGAATAACAGTGTGTAAATGGTGACTGTTGCAGAGGCAAGATGCCAGGATCATTGTGGGGGTCTTCTACGAAGACATGGCACGTCGAGTGTTCTGCCAGGTCAGTGCCCAGTGTCACTGTCACTGTCACTGTGAGATGACATGGCACGCCCAGTGTTCTGCCAGGTCAGTGCCCAGTGTCACTGTCACTGTCACTGTGAGATGACATGGCACACTGAGTGTTCTGCCAGGTCAGTGCCCAGTGACACTGTCACTGTCAGATGACATGGCACGCGCTGAGTGTTCTGCCAGGTCAGTGCCCAGTGTCACTGTCACTGTGAGATGACATGGCACGCCCAGTGTTCTGCCAAGTCAGTGTCCACTGTCACTGTCAGATGACATGGCACGCCCAGTGTTCTGCCAGGTCAGTGCCCAGTGTCACTGTCACGTCAGATGACATGGCACACCAAGTGTTCTGCCAGGTCAGTGCCCAGTGTCACTGTCACTGTGAGATGACATGGCACACCCAGTGTTCTGCCAGGTCAGTGCCCAGTGTCATTGTCACTGTGAGATGACATGGCACACCGAGTGTTCTGCCAGTTCAGTGCCCAGTGTCACTGTCACTGTGAGATGACATGGCACACCCAGTGTTCTGCCAGATCAGTGCCCAGTGTCACTGTCATTGTGAGATGACATGGCACACCGAGTGTTCTGCCAGGTCAGTGCCCAGTGTCACTGTCACTGTGAGATGACATGGCACACCGAGTGTGTTCTGCCAGGTCAGTGTCACTGTCACTGTCACTGTGAGATGACATGGCACGCCCAGTGTTCTGCCAGGTCAGTGCCCAGTATCACTGTCATTGTGAGATGACATGGCACGCCCAGTGTTCTGCCAGGTCAATGTCACTGTCACTGTCACTGTGAGATGACATGCATGCCCAGTGTTCTGCCAGGTCAGTGTCACTGTCACTGTGAGATGACATGGCACGCCCAGTGTTCTGCCAGGTCAGTGCCCACTGTGAGATGACATGGCACGCCCAGTGTTCTGCCAGGTCAGTGCCCAGTGTCACTGTCACTGTGAGATGACATGGCACGCCCAGTGTTCTGCCAGGTCAGTGCCCAGTGTCACTGTCAGTGTCAGATGACATGGCACGCCCAGTGTTCTGCCAGGTCAGTGCCCAGTGTCACTGTCAGACCACAGAGTCGGGCACCATCTTAGCATGATGTCACTCCTATATCTGACACACCTGTTGTGAGTGCCACTGTGAGATGACAGAGTGGGACGCCAACTTACCTTGACATCACTCCTGTATCTGACCCACCTGCGCTATTTGCAGAGCAGGTTTAGCTTAGGATGCAGCTTGGTGCCTTCTCCTGCGTGCTTGCACCTGTTGTGAGTGCCACTGCAGAATGTTTACAGCCTGTCCCTTTGGGATAATTGTCGACAGCTGTGTGGTCATGACTGATCACCTGATGTGGTCCTTTGGGGTCAGAGTTGACGGTTGTTAACTTTATCTTATGACAAAGGTACAATGATCTGCCCAATATTTTTATCTTGTAACAAAATTACAATTATCTGCCCAATATTTTTATCATGTAACAAAATTACAATTATCTGCCCAATATTTTCATCATGTGACAAAATTACAATTATCTGCCCAATATTCTATATCTTGTAACAAAAATACAATCATCTGCCCAATGTTTTTATCTTGTAACAAAAGAACAATTGTCCGCCCAATATTTTTATCTTGTAACGAAAGTACAATTATCTGCCCAATATTTATATCTTGTAACATAGGTTTGATTATCTGCCCCGTATTCTTATATAAGCATCAATATAAGTCTACCTGACATGTGGTCTTGTTAACTAATCATTTTAACTACTTATATCTCCAAATTTATTGTATGTTGTTTGACTTGTTCTCTTTAAGTGTCTGTCATTCAGATGTTCAAAAGCATTCAATATTCTATATGTATTTCCACATTTGCATAGTTGTTCATGTTCTTATTTCCTCGATATTTCCTATTTACATTCTTATCTTTGACAGAGTGCTTTGAACAGATTTGACACTTTTCAAACATTTGATTTTAAGGATTTCATCAAGCATGCTATTAATGCATTTTCAATTGTTACACGATATACCCCTGAAGGCTTACAAAGAGAAGCTGTACGGTAAGAAGTACGTCTGGCTGATCATTGGCTGGTACCCTGACAACTGGTACCGTGCCAACGACGATCGCCACAATTGCACGGCGGAGCAGCTGGAAGAGGCACTGGAGGGTCACCTGACCACTGAGGCCGTCATCCTGCACCAAGAGCCCCACCATGACCGACGTTGGCATGGTGAGTCTGTGTGTGTGTGTGTGTGTGTGTGTGTGTGTGTGTGTGTGTTTTCCAAATGTTGTTTAAAGATGGGGGGTTTTAGGGGATCATTTAAAAATAGGTCTGATTAAGTATTGCTGAAGAAAAACCCAATGTTACATGGATGTTGGCAACTGTGTATTATGGAAAATGTAGTTTCTGTATTATACCCTGCATTGGTCATTTGAAGCCTTAGGGAGTTGTAAAAAGTTCCAGTCAAAAGCTGAAGTGCCAGATCTTAAGCCCACCCCACCCCCTTCATCCCCTGCTTCTCAAATGTTGACTCCAGAAGGTTGTCAACTATGCCAGTAGAAGTTATGGTCCATTTTTGGAGTATATATATGTGTAAAAAAAAAAAAAGCAGCTGCTGATTTGATTAATCCATCTTTCATGTCGTTGTCCTTACAGACTGATGTTTGATTGTTCAGTGTGACATGGCGTTGTCCTTACAGACTGCTGTTTGATTGTTCAGTGTGACATGGCGTTGTCCTTACAGACTGCTGTTTGATTGTTCAGTGTGACATGGCGTTGTCCTTACAGACTGCTGTTTGATTGGTCAGTGTGACATGGCGTTGTCCTTACAGACTGCTGTTTGATTGTAGTGTGACATGGCGTTGTCCTTACAGATTGCTGTTTGATTGTTCAGTGTGACATGGCGTTGTCCTTACAGACTGCTGTTTGATCATTCAATCTGTCGTGTTGTTGTCCTTGCAGTATGTCATGTCATTGTCCTCACAGACTGCCAGCCAGTTCACAGAACAGCTGAACGAGGAGCTGAACACCACTGACCCAGTCTGATCACAGGCTATCCCGAAGCTCCCCTGGCCTACGACGCTGTGTGGGCCCTGGCCTTTGCCCTCAACAAAACTGCCGTGCGGTGAGTGGTCATGTCTTTATAACGACGCTGTGTGGGCCCTGGCCTTTGCCCTGACCAAAACTGCCGTGCGGTGAGTGGTCATGTCTTTATGACGCTGTGTGGCCCTTGCCTTTGCCCTGACCAAAACTGCCATGTGGTGAGTGATCATGTGTTCCATATTCTGTGACCCTGTGTGGGCCCTTGCCTTTGCTCGGACAAAAACTGCCATGCGGTGAGTGCTCGTGTGTTCTATGTTCTATGTTTGTGGCTGATTCTACAAAAGAAGTTTCTGTGTACAAACCAACCGTGCGGAGGCTCCAAAATTATGTTGTGACAAACAGCTGCAGATTTACATTTACTAGTACATTGCAATGTATTTACATATATCTGTATTACATGTACAAGCATGGATGACAATTAGTAGGAAAGTGAGACCTGATTCAGCATTAAGTTTATGTATAGGGTAATGACTTATAATACACATTTTTTTTTTTCATTTATTTTTTTTTTCCTGATGCTTCTCTCTCATATGAATGCCAGAACTCTCATGTAGATTGTTGATTAGAAACTGAGTGCCTAATTTGATGCTGAATGATGCAAGGACTTCATTTCAGAGGAAGACAACATCACAAAAACACAGATATATAGTTGCTTAGCCACTCTCACCCTGTCATATCCTTATTCTCATGCAGACACAGGCACACACAGACTGAATACTCAGCCTGCAAAAACATACACACACATGTGGAAGCACTCATACATTGCACATGACTTGTTCATTCCATTCATGCAAATGTGCTGTTTATTTCATTTTAGAATTGCCAATCCTTTTGATTGCAGAAGTTTATTGTCAAATCTTACAATTTGATGTTCCATGTACACATTCAGTTCTTATATCTGTGGACAATGTGAGAGGTCAAATGTCACTGGGTGTGTTCTTTGTCAGTCACTGTGGACAATGTGAGAGGTGAAAGGTCACTGGGTGTGTTCTTTATCAGTCAGTGTGGACAATGTTAGAGGTGAAAGGTCACTGTGGACAATGTGAGAGGTGAAAGGTCACTGCCTGTGTTCTTCATCAGCCTTGCAGAGAAAGGGATGAGGCTGGAAGACTTCACTACCACACAACGAAGAAATCGCACAAGAAATCTATTCTGCCATGAACTCGACCAAGTTCCTTGGAATCTCTGTGAGTAAACACATCCTTTTTTTTTTTTTTTTTGTTAGGGGTAACTGTGTATAGTAAGAATATGGAAAATTTCTTAATGACATGCCTGATAAAAACATAGGTGATGGCGTAGTGCAGTTAGTTTGATTCCTTTGTACAGGTGACCTGTCCTGTAAAATCCCTTCAAGTTGCACCTGGCAGATCTGAGGAATGCAGCATTGGGAATCAGATTTTTCATCTCCCACTTTTCTGCTGAAAAAACAGCTTTTTTTGTTCTAAACGTAACTTATGCAGGTTGGGTTTACTTGAAAAATCGATTTGAAGAAACAGGTTGATTTTTTTTGTCATGGATTTTGAAGTCCTTTGTATCACAGATTCTATGATCCTTCATCTCTGTGATTCTGAAGTCATGTCTCAGATTCTATTGTCCTACTTACATGCATATGTATCTATTGTGTGTATGATTATAATGCATATTTTGTCATCAGAGTTTTCTTGTATGTATGTACAGTTTACATGGTTCTTTCTTCAGACAAGTGCAAAATGGGAAAAAAAACATCTTCTTACTCATCTTTTACTGTTTGGAATAAAGATTACAGCCAATTAATCAGCCTCTTCCTCTTCTCTCCCTCTGCCCTTCCCTTCCTATTAACCTTCCTCCCCTCCCTCTCACTCTGTCACTCTCTCTTTCTTGCTCTGTCTGATGGAATATTTTGATTAGTTTGATAACTTCAGAAACGACCCACTTTGTGCCAAGTCCTGGTGAAACGTTTTCAAAAAATGGTTCCAAGCTCTTCAGAAAACAACAGAGACCTCTCACTGTTTCAGGGTAACGTGGCCTTTTCCTCCCAAGGAGACCGAATAGCCTGGACACAGATCGAACAAATGAGAAGTAAGAGGCTGTGTGTCATGTGACCTTTGACCTCTGACTGAAGGTTAGGGGGTCAGCAGGGAAGAAAGTTTTTTGCAGCAGCAGGGGCTAGCAAGGAGGTCTCCTATGTCATGTTGTTTGACGTCCCATCCTGGGGACAAATTGGTTCATAGTTTATTGTACCCACTGCATTGCACACATGCTGATGTTGTTTTGTCATCAAAGTCCAAAAGTGTTAAAATTAATTTTGTTTATCTGTCCAGTTGATCTTTTTTAAGCGTTTTTTATTTTGTGCATTTTTAATCTCTGAAGAGATGATAAATACCAAATTTGGGCAGCTCCTTTAATCTGTGATTTTTTACCCTTATTTGTTGTGTGTGTGTGTTTGTTTCTAAAAGATCTTATCAATTTTTCTTTTGTTCTCATTTATTAAAGATCTTTCTTGTTAGAACAATTTCATCTTAGAAATGGTCTTCTGCACAGTGGTCTGTCATGGTTAAATCATTCACCATTACAATATGAATCTTCATACAGCTAACAAAGAAAAAGCATCTACATGCAACTCTGTTCAGAAGAAGAAAAAAAAGGAAAATCAGTTACCGCAGAGACAACAAAATCAACATGGCTCTAGGAGGTTAAGTCAGTCAAATTATGAGGACTCATGTACTAAGTGGTTAAATCAGTCAAATTATGAGGACTCATGTACTAAGTGGGTCAAATCAGTCAAATTATGAGGACTCATGTACTTAGTGGTTTAATCAGTCAATTATGAGGACTCATGTACTTACTGGTTAAATCAGTCAAATTATGAGGACTCATGTACTTAGTGGTTAAATCAGTCAAATTATGAGGACTCATTTTGTACACTGCATGGAGCTATAAAAAAGCTCTGATATTTATGCACAACCTTGGACATGCACACACACACACACACACACACACACACACACACACACACACACACACACACACATGTACACGCACACACACACACACACACACACACACACACACACACACACACACACACACACACACACACACATGTACATGCACACACACACACACACACACACACGCACACACACACACATGTACACGCACACACAAACACACACACACACACACACACACACACACACACACACTCACACACACATATTAGTGCGCACACACACAGGTGAAAGATTACAGAGCATCAAGACATGTCAGAGACAAACGGTAGGGAAGTATGTTTACGACGTCGCTAAGATTTTTAATCCTGTCAACAGGAGCACTTGTGCAGCAATATGCACATGCATATATTAAAAAACAAATCACCATTGGAAGTTTTTAAGTGAGAGATGTAAGGGTGCCACTCAACTATAATCAAGTCTGATTGTTTGACAAGATGTACAGGTTTCTAGTTAAAGTGTTTCCAATGGAGAACTTGCTGATCCTAGATATGTCCTTTTTTTTTTTCCCCTCAGATGGAACGTACCACAAGCTAGGCTTCTACGACTATGTGGTGGACAACCTGACCTGGTTTGGTGCAGACAAGTGGATTGGTAAGACAGAGAACACTTCAGTCAGCAGTTGGGTTTGAATTCATCAAGGGTTGGTGGACCAGTATAGTCTGTCGCACACACAAGTCAGAAGAGAAAAGAAAAACCCTGTGCTTTAACCTTTACCGGCAGTGTCGGCCAACAGAGCGTGACAGGATTTCTCTCCCACGTGTCGTCCACTATCGCATGACGGGAACACAAAAAATTCCTACACTTTCCAGAAAATGATCCAAAGAAAATAAGCTCTGTAACTAGTCTTGGGGATGTTGGAGCGAGTTGTAGACCATACTTTCAGTGGCCTGTTGTGAACTTGGCTGACCCCAGGAGCTTTGAAACAAAGAAACTGGCGGCACCGGCGCGCGGCACGTATTTCCTGTGCCAGTAAAAATGTCAGTCAGGCAAAGGGGTGGTAGCGATTTCTCCCTCAATGAAGCGCTTGAAATCATATTACAAAGTGGATCTGGTGATGAGGGGAGTGAAAGAGAGATAGAAAACTTTTGAAGGAGAAGAGGAAAGTGAATTGTTTGAAGATGCAGCCATCCCTTCATCTTCTGATTTGGTGTTGTAAAAGAACGGAATAGAATGAAAACAAAGCATTTTTTCTATTTGTCAGACATGCTTTTTCAAAGCACAGTCGTGTGTACACATTGAAAGTAAATGATTTGAAATTGCTATTTTCGATTAGTTGAGTGTTTGTTCTTTCCCTTGACACCTAACACAAGGCTGTCAGTTGTTGTCTAGCAAACGTAAAAATAAATTAAAAAGTGGCCAAATATGTGCGTCGGCAGGCAATGAGCGCTATGCGCGAGCGTGCGGCGGCAGGGAATCGTGCTGTCCTTCCCCAAGTCAAATATTTTGAAGATGATTGTCTGTAAGCCTGATACGGCCCAAAGTTCTGCAGTTTACTTTTTAGAACAGATGAGTGGTCATCTGCCCTGTCAGCAACAGCATGTGACAAGAGTGTGTGTAGAGCAGGAGAGGTCAAGGTCAGTTTGTCTGGGGAAGCGTTTTGCCAGTGTCTCTGCACCTGAACTGTTTTTTCCCAGCTGTGCTGAACATCTGCTTTTCACCCAGTAGCCAGCTCCTTGTGTTTAACTTTTCTTGCCCGAGAGAAGCTGTGAGGTTTTTCAAACACATGTCGATGATGTGCACAGAAAAGGCGGGAGATGGAGGCAGAGGTGAGGGTGGGGAGGCGGCAATGGCACAGCTCACCGTTGTCATTGGATACCAGATGGCTTCACTGAACTGAAAATGAATCAGCGTGGACAGAGTGGAAGAGCTGCTGTTCTTTGGGGAGGCCTTGCCTAACAACTCTCATGGCCTTTTGTTTCCTAACAATTATGTGACCACTACATTTTTCTTAAGCACTAGTCAGTCCTCTTAATCCGAGGTATTGTTCACAGCCTAAAGAAGGGGCTTTCATTCCCGCTGTGCAGGAGGCAAGCCGCCGCCAGACGCGCACGAGGGTGATCGATCACCTGCGTGTGGTGTCCCAGACCCTCTACTTTGCCATGTGTGCTCTGGCGGCCATTGGGATCATCGCCGGGGTCGCCTGCCTCGTCTTCAACTACAGGAACGCACAACGCAGGTGTGTACACTGCAAATGGTGTTGGTGCATGGTCACTTGACACGTGTTCATTTTTACAGTGGTGTTTGTACATGGTCAGTTCACATGTGTTCATTTTTACAGCTGTGTTCCTACATGGTCAGTTCACATGTGTTCATTTTTACAGTGGTGTTCCTGCATGGTCAGTTCATGTTTGTTCCTGTTTACAGTGGTGTTTGTACATGGTCAGTTCACATGTGTTCATTTTTACAGTGGTTTTTGTACATGGTCAGTTCACATGTGTTCATTTTTACAGTGGTGTTTGTACATGATCACTTGACGTGTTCATTTTTACAGTGGTGTTCCTACATGGTGGTCAGTTCACATGTTCATTTTTACAGTGGTGTTCCTACATGGTCAGTTCACATGTGTTCATTTTTACAGTGGTGTTCCTACATGATCACTTGACGTGTTCATTTTTACAGTGGTGTTCCTACATGGTCAGTTCACATGTGTTCATTTTACAGTGGTGTTCCTACATGGTCAGTTCACATGTGTTCATTTTTACAGTATGTTTCCTGCATGGTCACTTGACATGTGTTCATTTTTACAGTGGTGTTCCTACATGGTCAGTTCACATGTGTTCATTTTTACAGTAGTGTTCCTGCATGGTCACTTTGACATGTGTTCATTCTACAGTGGTGTTCCTACATGGTCAGTTCGCATGTGTTCCTGTTTACAGGGATGTTTGTACATGGTCTGTTCACTTATGTTCCTTTTTACTCTCACATTTATGTACCACATGCAGACAAGTTACAATTACATCACCAGTGCATGTAGGTAGGGAATCAATTCCAGATTTTTTTTTGCATGTGCACCATTGTGGCACCATTCTTGTGGAAAAAAGACAGTGCCATAAAATGTGTTTTTCCACTGCTTCCAGGATCAAGCTTTCCCAGAGGTGGGCAGGTCATGGACATTGCATAAACAGACACACAGAATTCCTACAATCTGTGCAGTGGCAGCTGCTATCATGGATTTTTTGATTCAACAGCATGATGATAGCACAGTGCCACCGAATTGTTGAGGGTACCTCTGTTTGATAGCTTGCTACAGCCAGGGCCTGGTATCATGGATTTTGATTGAACAGTGTGGTGATGGCACAGTACCACTGAATTGTTGAGGGGGCATCTGATTTGCTACAGCCAGGGCCTGGTATCGTGGATTTTGATTCAACAGCATGGTGATGGCACAGTACCACTGAATTGTTGAGGGGGCATCTGTTTGATTTGCTACTGCCAGGGCATGAGCATGTTGACAATTGAAATCTCTTCACAAAAGAAGAGGAGTTTATTTACGCTTCCCCCCTCCTCCCCCCCCCCCCCCCCCCCCCCCAATTCATTTTATATACATGAATGTAATTTCTACCCGTTTTATCATGCTGACAGGGAGAGTTGCCAAACCTACACATGTTTCCCTCCATGTTTCATAGGTTTCCATAGAGAGCGACATGCATGTGCTCTGTGTACATGTATAGAATCATCAGAACAGATAGTCGTACTCTTGAGACTGACAGGTTTCTATAGAGAGCGACATGCATGTGCTCTGTGTACATGCATAGAATCATCAGAACAGAGAGTCATACTCTTGAGACTGACAGGTTTTCTATAGAGCGAGACATGCATGTGCTCTGTGTACATGCATAGAATCATGAGAGCAGAGAGTCATACTCTTGAGACTGACAGGTTTCTATAGAGCGAGACATGCATGTGCTCTGTGTACATGCATAGAATCATCAGAACAGATAGTTGTACTCTTGAGACTGACAGGTTTCTATAGAGAGCGACATGCATGTGCTCTGTGTACATGCATAGAATCATCAGAACAGAGAGTCGTACTCTTGAGACTGACAGGCCAGCCACCAAGTTTATCTATACATCGTCAGTGCTGATGCAGTCATCTAATGTTTGGTCATCACTGTTTGGAAAAGGTCAAAACGGATAAAGTGTTGAAATTGTATGGATAAATGTTCCCTCACAAAGCACACTATGAGGGTTTCGATGAATGAAAGTCAAGCGTCATCTTTCAACCAGAATGTATGCTGTGCTGGTTTCACTGTAGAAGAGGCTATGGCTGAATTGTCGTCTTGTAGGTATGCCATTGTAAGGTTCTTCTTTTAGAAGAATGGGTGAATTTTAACCCCAGTCATAACATGTGCAACAATTCAGACAGTATATTGAGAAGGCTAACCTGTAAAATTCCATCATCATCTCGCGCGCGCGCACACACGCATGCATGCACTCACGTTTATGGAACATGCTTCATCCATAAGATAGGAAAGAAAAGGAGTGTAATGGAAAACTAAGATACAAACTTCCTTGGCAATTGATGTTGTTTCTCTTTAAAATCCACATCACCCAGTGATACAAGCAAAATTAATGTATGTAACAGCTAGGAGTCACAAAGGAAATCTTTTCTCTTGATGTCCAGCCATTTTCTTTTCCATGCACAAAATATAGAAATGTCCTGTGATTGGAAGACAAGAGTGATGTCAGTTTTCAGAGGCTAAAACCAACTGATGTCAGGTCAATCTGCCATTTTTCTGTTCAGGTGTGTGGCCTTTTCCCAGCCCAACTGATGTCAGGTCAATCTCCCATTTTTCTGTTCAGGTGTGTGGCCTTTTCCCAGCCCAACTGATGTCAGGTCAATCTCCCATCTTTCTGTTCAGGTGTGTGGCCCTTCCCAGCCCAACTGATGTCAGGTCAAATTCCCATCTTTCTGTCAGGTGTGTGGCCCTTCCCAGCCCAACTGATGTCAGGTCAATCTCCCATCTTTCTGTTCAGGTGTGTGGCCTTTTCCCAGCCCAACTGATGTCAGGTCAATCTCCCATCTTTCTGTTCAGGTGTGTGGGCCCCTCCCAGCCCAACTGATGTCAGGTCAATCTCCCATCTTTCTGTTCAGGTGTGTGGCCCTTCCCAGCCCAACTGATGTCAGGTCAATCTCCCATCTTTCTGTTCAGGTGTGTGGCCTTTTCCCAGCCCAACTGATGTCAGGTCAATCTCCCATCTTTCTGTTCAGGTGTGTGGCCTTTTCCCAGCCCAACATCAATGGTCTGACGGTGCTGGGCTGCATGCTGTGTCTGTCCTGCATCTTTCTTCTGGGTCTGGACGGCAAGTTTGTCTCCCCCCGGGTCTACCCCTTTTTGTGCCAGGTGAGGATCGGTTGTCTGCATGGTGACCATTGTTGCCGTCTGCATCGTCATTGTCATTGTCACAGATGATAGATCTTGTAGGGTGTTGTGGTGTGAAGAAAACAAGTCATTGTGATGATTTGTAGCTTCACAGTCATAGAATCAGCATGTATGTATGCATAGATTCATATGTACACATTGAATAGGTATACATCTTCAACAGAGCAGAGCCCCTGGTTAAACAACATTGCTGAAATAGGGAGAGATGTTGTGTTGAGTGGTACAAAATTTTTCCCAAAATTGCAATCAGTGTTCTCAGCCTGTGCGTAGTGTAGAGCAGGTAAAGCTGTGTGCAAAGCAACATCTTCAGTTTAATTCAGTTTACAACTAATGAAATTTACATCCCGCTGCTGTGGATTGCTGGAACAATGCGAGGAAAATGCGCTTGAGTTTGTTTGATCACACATAGAACTGGCGCTTCTCTTAACTTCTCAGTGTGTGTGTGACAAATGTGACACAGCTGCTGGCACTGCTCTTACTGCTCAGTGTGTGTGTGACAAAACTGCTGGCGCTGCTCTTACTGCTCAGTGTGTGTGTGACAAATGTGACAAGACTGCTGGCGCTGCTCTTACACCATGGAGGAATGGAGAGCTTTTGCATTGTTCATACAGGCACACCCATCTGCATCCCTGAGGTGATGCTGGTGGGACAGTTACAACAGGACTAAATTTGCACACACACACACACACACACACACACACACACACACACACACACACACACACATGTATGTGCACACACATGTGCGTGTGTGTGTGTGTGTGTGTGTGTGTGTGTGTGTGTGTGTGTGTGAGTGCATTGTGTTGTGTGTATGTGCACACACACACACATGTGTGTGTGTGTGTGTGTGTGTGTGTGTGTGTGTGTGTGTGTGTGTGTGCACATACACACAACACAATGCACACTCACACACACACATCTACACACACACACACACACACACACACACACACACACACACACACACACACATGTGTGTGTGTGTGCACATACACACACACAATGCACTCACACACACACACACACACACACACACACACACACACACACACACACACACACACACACACACACACGCACATGTGTGTGCACATACACACAACACAATGCAAACTCACACACACACACACACACACACACACACACACACACACACACACACACACACACACACCTCTCCCATGTTCAAAGTTATAATTTTTATAATTACAAAGTTTCTTGTGAAATGCCTTGCTGTGGAATAGACATACATACATATATATGGATATAAATGTATACATCTCTCTCTCTCTCTTTCTTTCTCTCTCTCTCTCTTTGTATATATGTCAGATCCAAAAGTTTATCAGTTGATACCATCAGATACTTTCATAAGGTTACCACATTGTGTAATGTATCATTTCTTTTGTTTTGTTTTGTTTTTTGGTAATGTTCTTTTTTTGTTTGTTCTTTTTTGTGTTTGTCTTTCCATTCCATGGCATTGATGTCACACCCATGCTGTGCCTTCTGGTTCCCCCTGGCATAGGCCCACCCAGGGTGCACCCATCACTGCCTCAGCACTGTCAGTTCACAGGCCCACCCAGGGTGCATCCATCACTGCCTCAGCACTGTCAGTTCACAGGGACCAGTAATACTGAGTCCCACCCAGGGTGCATCCATCACTGTCTCAGCACTGTCAGTTCACAGGCCCACCCAGGGTGCACCCATCACTGTCTCAGCACAGTCAGTTCATAGGCCCACCCAGGGTGCATCCATCACTGTCTCAGCACTGTCAGTTCACAGGCCCACCCAGGGTGCACCCATCACTGTCTCAGCACTGACAGTTCACAGGGATCAATCATACTGAGTCTATGGGAGGCAGCCCAACTGAGGAGACACTGCACTGCCACTGACTCTTCAGTCATATTTTGTGGCAGATTTTGTGATCCAACTTTGTGGTGTGCTGCCTATTATGCTCCATACTGGTGATGATAATTGCTTAGTCAAGTGGTGCGCTACCTACTACCTGCTATGCTCCATACTGGTGATGATAATTGCTTAGCACTACCTACTATGCTCCATACTGGTGATGATAATTGCTTAGTCAAGTGGTGCACTACCTGCTATGTTCCATACTGGTGATGATTATTGCTTAGTCAAGCTACCTACTATGTTCCATACTGGTGACAATAATTGCTTAGTCAAGCTACCTACTATGTTCCATACTGGTGATGATAGTTGCTTATTCAAGTGGTGCACCACCTACTATGCTCCATACTGGTGATGATAATTGTTTAGTCAAGTGGTGCACTACCTACTATGCTCCATACTGGTGATGATAATTGTTTAGTCAAGTGGTGCACTACCTACTATGCTCCATACTGGTGATGATAATTGTTTAGTCAAGTGGTGCACTACCTACTATGCTCCATACTGGTGATGATAATTGTTTAGTCAAGTGGTGCACTACCTACTATGCTCCATACTGGTGATGATAATTGTTTAGTCAAGTGGTGCACTACCTACTATGCTCCATACTGGTGATGATAATTGTTTAGTCAAGTGGTGCACTACCTACTATGCTCCACACTGGTGACGATAATTGCTTAGTCAAGCTACCTACTATGCTCCATACTGGTGACGATAATTGCTTGGTCAAGGAGCCAGTGAGACTGAGCATCCTGTACAGAAGGTGCCACCATGTCCAGCCAAAGACGGTCTCAGTGAGCTTTTCAATAGAATGCGATTTTTTTTTCTTTTTCTAGATCATTTTTGTTCTCCTGTTGTTTAGATTGCAAAACTTTGTGTTCACTATGCAAGAATGTGTATTGCACTGTTGTGTTGTGAGAATGGAAGAAATAAGTCAGTAAGTAAATAATTATGATAACGAGGAAAAGGGGAGAAAAAATAAGCAGATCAATAAACCATGTGTGTGACCCCCATCTCCCCCTCCCCC
>JADBJO010003068.1:82500-97500 GCA_016801955.1 Conus betulinus
GAGAGAGATTGTGTGCGCGTGAATGTATATGAGTGTGTGTGTGTGTGTGTTTGAGCATGTTTATGTGCATGTTTTGGACACATCTACAGATACAGGGTATATGGGCAAGCTAGGAACACATTCTTCTCTGTGGGATGTCTCCTTGTTTTGTTCTGTGCGCTCTGTGTTGTCGTTTCTCCAAGGCAATTTAGTGTCGTAAGCAGCATTCGTTTAGAGTTATGGGCCTGTATTTATTTCATCATGAGAGCAAGAGTTACCGTACTTGTTTGTTATTTACTGTTCCATGCCTCGTTTACAATTTTGTTTCTTGTCCTTCAGAGCCTCTGACCAATTACATCTCAGTCATGATCACCCTCCTCAAAACAAGTCACTGTGGAAGGTGTGTTGTCATGATCACCCTCCTCAAAACAGGCCAGTGGGGAAGGTGTTGTCATGATCACCCTCCTCAAAACAGGCCAATGTGGAAGGTGGTGTCATGATCACCCTCCTCAAAACAGGCCAGTGTGGAAGGTGTTGTCATGATCACCCTCCTCAAAACAGGCCAATGTGGAAGGTGGTGTCATGATCACCCTCCTCAAAACAGGCCAGTGGGGAAGGTGTTGACATGATCACCCTCCTCAAAACAGGCCAATGTGGAAGGTGGTGTCATGATCACCCTCCTCAAAACAGGCCAGTGTGGAAGGTGTTGTCATGATCACCCTCCTCAAAACAGGCCAGTGTGGAAGGTGTTGTCATGATCACCCTCCTCAAAACAGGCAGTGTGGAAGGTGGTGTCATGATCACCCTCCTCAAAACAGGCCAGTGTGGAAGGTGGTGTCATGATCACCCTCCTCAAAACAGGCCAGTGGGGAAGGTGTTGTCATGATCACCCTCCTCAAAACAGGCCAGTGGGGAAGGTGTTGGCAGTGTAGAAACAGATCACAACAGCCGTCCTGTATTCCATGACCAAGCCCTTTCTTTCACGACGTGTTGTGTGGTGATGCGGTCGGCAGATGATGGAGCTGGCGAAGCATCCTCAGCGTGACGGACAGGAGATCCGCGGACTGACTGACTCCCTGGTCAGTCGGGAGGAGGAGGAGGAGGAGCACCACCAGCGTCTGGTCAGCGAGAATGAACAGCTCAAGCGACAGATTGCGGAGGTGTGTACCATCAAAAGCAGGTGCATTGAAGTTGGCTGCAATGAATTCTTTCTGTCTTGGTGTAACTCGGTCATCACAGTGTAAATCTTAGTGTGGAATTGGGGAGAGTGCATTGCCATATCATGGCCCTGCACGATGATTGATGTGACAAACCTTTTGAGCTGATTACTTCTTCCTCAGAGCTAATCGTGAAAACTGTCGCCACTTGTCCGTACCATTCAAATATCAGTCACTCATTTTCATTTATCTCATTTATTCCTCCAGTTTCTCACATATGATGCATATGATGTTTTATATGTGTCCTCCATTTTCCCCTGGTACACGACGGCACACGATAACAGTAACAGTAAGTGACAATTTTTGTGGCTTGGTAAGAAATACCAGGAGGCTATCTTCAATCTACATCATTTTTTTGCCAGGGCGGTAGGGACCCCCCCTGCTCTTTTCATTTTCAACTGCCGTGGGTTCTTTAACGTGTGCAGGAGGCCAGGAAGGCACATGGGTCCGACTCGCTTATAGTCCCCATCCGATGGACTTGATGTTCAGTTCGATTTGTCATTCAAACTGGGAAAGAAAGGGCGAGAAAGGTGGCAGGCGAACGTCTTGACCATTCTATCTCTTTTTTCTTGTGAACAATGTCAGAGTATGAACATGTATAGGTCATCTTTTATTTTTGGTTCAACTTAATGAAATGTTACCATACTTTCAAATGTTTGAAATTCATTGTTCAGAAGAATAAATGTTGAAACATCCAAACAGTTACTATAAAAAAAGACAGGTGATTGATCAAATTTGATCTCATCTATTTTCATTACAGTTAGAGCTGTGATGTAAGAGGTCGTTAGCAGTGAAGGAAACATAAGCATCAGGATTTCAGTGTCCTTTTCGCCTGTGTCTGTTTTCCCTCTCTCGTTATGGTTTAAAACATTCTGGTTGTATCACTTACATACTTCAGTCCCTACCAGCTTTCTGTTCTGATTATTTAATAGCAGGTCCTTTTTTTTAAGTGGAACTAGCCTGTTTTTGATGGACTTTCTTGCACTGACAGAATAAGCTGGTCTTGTCTGTCTTAAAGATGCCGTAGTCTTTTTTTCTTTCGTCATGACATATCTCTGGTTTCATTGGTGCAGGGAAGTGTCAATACAGCTCTGTCTTGGCTCAAAGAAAAAAAAGAAAGGAAAAGAAAAAGAAAAAAAAAAATTTCTGACAATTTTGTAGATATGGACTATACCTTAAAATCTTGTGTCAAATTTGTAGGTATGGACTACACCTTAAAATCTTGTGTCAAATTTGTAGGTATGGACTAGACCTTAAAATCTTGTGTCAATTTGTAGGTATGGACTACACCTTAAAATCTTGTGTCAAATTTGTAGGTATGGACTACACCTTAAAATCTTGTGTCAAATTTGTAGGTATGGACTACACCTTAAAATCTTGTGTCAAATTTGTAGGTATGGACTAGACCTTAAAATCTTGTGTCAGATTTGTAGGTATGGACTAGACCTTAAAATCTTGTGTCAAATTTGTAGGCATGGACTGTACCTTAAAATCTTGTGTCAAATTTGTAGGCATGGACTATACCTTAAAATCTTCTGTCAGTTTTGTAGGCATGGACTGTACCTAAAATCTTGTGTCAAATTTGTAGGCATGGACTATACCTTAAAATCTTCTGTCAGTTTTGTAGGTGGACTGTACCTTAAAATCTTGTGTCAAATTTGTAGGCTTGGACTATACCTCAAAATCTTCAGGTGTGTATGTGTGGCACAGTAATATCTGTCCCTGTGTTTCATGAGCTCTTTATTTTTTTGTAACATCAAAAGTTTACATTGACAACAGCAACACAACAAAAAAAAAAGGTTAAGATTGTTTGATAGTCAAAACAAAACCATGATAATAAGATGGCAACTGATTTATCACTGCAAACAAACCATGATAAGAGACAAATGATTTATCACTGCAAACAAACCATGATCAGAAGAAGACAACTGATTTATCACTGCAAAACAACCATGATAAGAAGAAGACAAATTTGTCACTGCAAACAAACCATGATAAGAAGAAGACAAATTTGTCACTGCAAACAAACCATGATAAGAAGACAACTGATTTATCACTGCAAACAAACCATAAGGAGAAGACAAATTTATCACTGCAAACAAACCATGATAAGGAGAAGACAAATTTGTCACTGCAAACAAACCATGATAAGGAGAAGACAAATTTGTCACTGCAAACAACCATAAGGAGAAAGACAAATTTATCACTGCAAACAAACCATGATAAGAAGAAGAAGACCAAGTTGGTTCTGAGAGCCACGCTAACTGTCCAGATGGAGGAGCGAGTGAAGGATCTGAACGGACGGATCCAGAAGAAGATGCAGGACCAGAGGAACACCACAGGTCACGCCGACACCTTCCATCCCCCTCCTCCTTCCCTGGCCTCACCACCACCACTGCTTCCATCACCACCATGGCCTCCTCCACCCCCACCTCTGCTGTCAAACAGGACGGCCTGGGCGGCCCGCAGGAGATGCAGTTCCAGCTGGACGACACCCTGGTTGTCCCCCGACAACAACTCCGACTCTGGCATGGCCAGCTGGTCCACGCCCAAAAGTCCCCAGATTCTGGCCGCTGAGCTGGAGCCGCTGTGTTAGGTCAGCGTGCAAGGAACAGACATCCTGTCATACAACCCCTCCCCCCCCCCCCTTCCCCTCCCCCCTGCTCTCCAACCTCCAAAAGTCTCCAGATTCTGGCGGCCGCTGAGTTGGAGCCGCTATGTTAAGTCAGCCAGCATGGAACAGACAGACTTCCTGTCACCCTGTGCTCCCCAACCCCTTCCCTCAAATTGCAGTTTGTTTTCTGGTGGATATGAAAGTTGATCCAGTAAAAAAAAAATCCAGTACCTTGAGGTTGTTTTATTTTGTCTTTTTTGGGGGGAGAGGGGGTAATTTTTTTTTTATAGAACATTGTTGGTATTCAGTTAGCTCTTCAGTTCTTTCCCTTGAATTTTGATTGATGGTTTTCTTCTCCAAGAATTACGGTATTTAAAACAACATTTTTGTTATCTGAAGCAATATATTGCCCTAAAATCCCGAAATAGACACATTTATCACAAAAATATTATTTTAGAAATAATGCACAGAATGTTACAAAAAAAGAACATCCGTCGGGCAAAATGCAAAAATCTCAAAAACTGTAGAGAGTTAAACAATGGTAATATTTGACAAGAAACAAAAACCTTGAGTTGGGAATATGAGGGTTGGGGTGGGGTGAGGGAGTGGGAGTGAATTCTTTCCCAATGATGCATACATCTTGATCTTGGTTATACACATGATGCGCCAGGTCTTCCAAGCAGATGGAGGAGGGCGAGGCTAGAGGGGTCTCTCCCAAACACGAAGCATTCCAGACCTTGAATGTGAACCATCCAAAGGTGTCTGAATGTGGTGCAGGTATTGTGAATACCAAGGTTTAAGGTTCTGTGTTCTGCAGCTAAGAGAAAGCTGACTTACTGTTGAAAGATAGGGAGGAGCCTGAGGGGAATAAAGGTTTATCACCCCATCAGTACTGGATTCCCTCCCCTCTCCCTCCTCACCCCCCCCCCCCCAAATGTTTCCTGAAGATTTTGCCTTTGATCCCAACCAGAGCTAACCAGCTCCTGTGTGTTGATAGGACTGAGAAGTTTTGTTTCTGTTTTTTTTTTTTAAGTCATTTTTAATTATTAATCATAAGTTTGTTAATGTCAACGTTAATTATTAATAACTAAGTGTAATTGTTGCTGTCTCTCAATAGGCAGGAGTCTTTTGTCAGTAATGTCATTTCCTCAATAGATAGGAGTCTTTTGTCAGTAACTGTCAGCTCGTCAATAGTTAGGTGTCTTATGGTAGTTTTTCTTACTTCTCTGTTTGCCTCATTAGAAGCATTCCTTGTACATGCGTTTCTTCCTTCCCTTTATTTAGATTTCTGACCTGAAGTAGTGATGGTGGGTGACAGTTTTACGGAGGTTTTGTTTCCCATGTATTTGAAGGCGAATTGTTGGTTGATGTGAACTTGTTTACCAGAAATTTGGTTTGTGTTAAAAAAAAAACCCAGCAAAAGACGGTTGTTGGACCAGGGCAGGGTTGCAGAGAGACAGGGTGGGGTGGTATGGGGGGAGGTTGGAGATGACTGATGAAGAGAGGAGGTTGTTGCACGGACATGTTTACTTACATTTTAACTACAGCTGCAGTCAGCTTCTTTTTTTTTTTTTTTTTCTTTATATCCTCGGAATGGAACAATGAGCTTGAAAATTCAGTTCCGTTCAGTTCATGCTGTACATATGTTTATATGGCTCTGTAGATCACCAGCACTCTATATGCCGGGTCAAAGGCACAAGTGAAAGCTGATCTGTGCAGAATTCACTGAAGGAACTGGCTGAGGTGGAAGGTGTAGCGTTAATCCCCTGTTCTTCCATCCACTCAGCTTCTGCCTGCCTTCATTCTCCGTGGTTTCTGAGATATTTCGCCAGACCTCAGTTCCTGCCACCATCTTCCACTGGATTTGTCTTTGTTCACGTTTTGGTCAGTTGAGCTCTGAGATCAGGAGCTATCATTTGCATCTTGAACCTCCTTGATTTCTCTGTGTTCATGTTTCAGTCATGTTATGAACCCCCTTGATTTCTCTGTGTTCATGTGTCGGTCATGTTATGAACCCTCTTGGTTTCTCTGTGTTCATGTGTAGATCATGTTATGAACCCTCTTGATTACTCTGTGTTCATGTGTCAGTCATGTTATGAACCTCCTTGATTTCTCTGTGTTCATGTGTCGTCATGTTATGAACCCCCTTGATTTCTCTGTGTTCATGTGTCGGTCATGTTATGAACCCCCTTGATTTCTCTGTGTTCATGTGTCAGTCATGTTATGCACTGTATGAGCTCTGGAATCAGTGCTACCGTGTGCCTGTCAGTCTGAAACCAATGCTATTGTTTACCTTAGTCTAAAATCAGTGCTATCCGTTTCCTCTCAGTCTGAAACCAATGCTATTGTTTACCTTAGTCTGAAATCAGTGCTATCCTTTTCCTCTCTGTCTGAAATCAGTGCTATCCGTTTCCTCTCAGTCTGAAACAGTGCTATCCATTTCCTCTCAGTCTGAAATCAGTGGTATCCTTTTCCTCTCTGTCTGAAATCAGTGCTATCCGTTTCCTCTCAGTCTAAAATCAGTGCTATCCGTTTCCTCTCAGTCTAAAATCAGTGGTATCCTTTTCCTCTCTGTCTGAAATCAATGCTTAGTCTAAAATCAGTGCTATCCGTTTCCTCTCAGTCTAACATCTGTGCTATCCTTTTCCTCTTAGTCTAAGGTCGGTGGTCTATCATTTGCCTGTCAGTCTAAGGTCAGTGGTCTGTCATTTGCCTGTCAGTCTAAGGTCAGTGGTCTGTCATTTGCCTGTCAGTCTAAGGTCAGTGGTCTATCATTTGCCTGTCAGTCTAAGGTCAGTGGTCTGTCATTTGCCTGTCAGTCTAAGGTCAGTGGTCTGTCATTTGCCTGTCAGTCTAAGGTCAGTGGTCTATCATTTGCCTGTCAGTCTAAGGTCAGTGGTCTGTCATTTTCCTCTCAGTCTAAGGTCAGTGGTCTATCATTTGCCTCTCAGTCTAAGGTCAGTGGTCTATCATTTGCCTGTCAGTCTAAGGTCAGTGGTCTATCATTTGCCTCTCAGTCTAAGGTCAGTGGTCTATCATTTTCCTCTCAGTCTAAGGTCAGTGGTCTATCATTTGCCTCTCAGTCTAAGGTCAGTGGTCTATCATTTGCCCTGTCAGTCTAAGGTCAGTGGTCTATCATTTGCCTGTCAGTCTAAGGTCAGTGGTCTATCATTTGCCTGTCAGTCTAAGGTCAGTGGTATATACTTTGCCCGGCAGTCCCTGGAAAGAAGTTTATTTATTTTCAGCAGTGGGTTATTGTAGCAAAGTCAGGCAGTGAAGGGGGTATGACTTTGTTTTTTACTGTTTGTGCCATTATTATTTATTATGATGTCTCTTTACAGTTTGTGCCATTATTATTTATTATGATGTGTCTTTACTGTTTGTACCGTTATTATTTATTATGATGTGTCTTTACTGTTTGTGTCGTTTATTGTTTATTATCATGTGTCTTTACTGTTTGCATGGTTTTATTTATTATGATGACTTTGTCTTTACTGTTTGTGTCATTATTTATTATGATGTGTCTTTACTGTTTGCATCATTATTATTTATTATGATGTGTCTGTACTGTTTGCATCATTATTATTTATTATGATGTGTCTTTACAGTTTGCGTCGTTATTGTTTTTTATGATGTGTCTTTACTGTTTGTGTCGTTATTATTCATTATGATGAGCTTGTTGTGCCATATTTTTGAAGCGTGTGCAGTTTCAGTTTGGTTGTTCTGAATGCAAAGGTTTTGGTTGTTTTTGTCATTAAGTATTAAAGTATCAGCATGTTAGATAAACATGACTGAATGAAGGATGCATAAACAAAACATAAATGAAGGTTGTACGTATGAAACACGATACTGTATTCTACCTGTGCTTCCTTTCTTATGGCCCAAGCATTGTGCAATACATTAATGAACACATTTCCAGTCTGATTTGTCTCCAGAGATTTATACCTGTTTTTTTTTTTTCCGTTCACATTGTCCATTTGCTTGTTGGAGTAATAATTGTAAGAAAACTTGGATCACAGATTTTTATTATGTTGCAATTGTTCTTTTCTTAATTTTCTTTCTTTAGTAAATGCTTTGCGCATGTCATGGTTTTTTTAATATTCTAGCCTGCTGCTTCCCCAAATACGAATGATTGTATACTGATTGATGGAAGAAAACAGATTGTAATATTTCCCAGAACTTTTCCTCAAAGTATTCACAAATAATTACAGGGTGAAAAAGGATGTAATGTGCATTTTGTAAAAAAAAACATGAATCAGATAGATGTACACCTCAAAGTTGCATAAAACATAGAAATAGCACACCCCCAAAAAAAATAGGGGAAAAAGATGTACACTCAAAGTTTGTTTTTTTTCTTTTGCATTTTTGATATATAAATTTTACCTAAATATGGCAGTTAAAAGCAAACTTTGGGAAACTTAACTAGTTGTAGGAAGTGTATGGCCACCCAACCTCTGTGCACTGAAATCATTCAGAGAAGCAAACGTGATTGTTTGACCTTCTACCTTTTCCAGGCGTTCCTGCACAGCTAGGCAGGGTGCAGCGCTGACTGACTACACCAGATCAGGCAGTTAGTCACAGATGTGTTATTGTATATGAAATGTGGATTTTCCTTTGTAATGAATGATCCTTGTGTACAAGAGTGAAGTAAAATCTGTCCATGATATAAGATCGATCATAGGGGCATGATGAGTGTGGCCTTTTACACCCATTCTTACCTTTTAAAAGGTGAAGAAGCTCCATGGTGCATTCCATGTCATGTACCACTCACAGTGAAACATATTCTTTTAGAGAGTAGGGACTTGCATGATGTAAGACATAAACACTTTACTTTACAGCAGACTCTATGAAAACCTTGTTCAGAGATGTCCCACCTGATGTGATCTTTAAATTTCTGAAAGAGATTAACATTGTTTATCTGATTTCAGATTTTATGGAAGAAAGATTTGTAACGAAATTTCTGGCATGTTTTCAGAAGGTATATTTTAAAGGGTTGTGTGAATGGTGTTTTTTTTTTTTTTTTTTTGATGACTTGTGAGTTGACTTCAATGCTGTGACAGCCCTGATATGGCCCCTTGCAGTCAGCTGGGCTATAAGCAACATCATTGTGGTGTCATTTCTCTGTTCTCCATCAGACACAACACAGCACGGGTGTCGTAACCACTCTAGTTTTCCATGATTATATAACTTGACTGGCTGTCAGGTTGGTTGGCTGTCAGTAGCTCTGCTGTATAACTGACTGGCTGTCAGGTTGGTTGGCTGCTACTGACTGGCTGTCAGGTTGGTTGGCTGTCAGTAGCTCTGCTGTATAACTAACTTGCTGTCAGGTTGGTTGGCTGTCAGTAGCTCTGCTGTATAACTGACTGGCTGTCAGGTTGGTTGGCTGTCAGTAGCTCTGCTGTATAACTGACTTGCTGTCAGGTTGGTTGGCTGTCAGTAGCTCTGCTGTATAACTGACTTGCTGTCAGGGTTGGTTGGCTGCAGTAGCTCTGCTGTATAACTGACTGGCTGTCAGGTTGGTTGGCTGTCAGTAGCTCTGCTGTATAACTGACTGGCTGTCAGGTGGTTGGCTGCTACTGACTGGCTGTCAGGTTGGTTGGCTGTCAGTAGCTCTGCTGTATAACTGACTGGACTGGCTGTCAGGTTGGTTGGCTGTCAGTAGCTCTGCTGTATAACTGACTGGCTGTCAGGTTGGTTGGCTGCTACTGACTGGCTGTCAGGTTGGTTGGCTGTCAGTAGCTCTGCTGTATAACTGACTGGCTGTCAGGTTGGTTGGCTGCTACTGACTGGCTGTCAGGTTGGTTGGCTGTCAGTAGCTCTGCTGTATAACTGACTGGCTGTCAGGTTGGTTGGCTGTCAGTAGCTCTGCTGTATAACTGACTGGCTGTCAGGTTGGTTGGCTGCTACTGACTGGCTGTCAGGTTGGTTGGCTGTCAGTAGCTCTGCTGTATAACTAACTTGCTGTCAGGTTGGTTGGCTGTCAGTAGCTCTGCTGTATAACTAACCTGTGCTGTTGGTTGGCTGTCAGTAGCTCTGCTGTATAACTGACTTGCTTGCTGTCAGGTTGGTTGGCTGTCAGTAGCTCTGCTGTATAACTGACTTGCTGTCAGGTTGGTTGGCTGTCAGTAGCTCTGCTGTATAACTGACTGGCTGTCAGGTTGGTTGGCTGTCAGTAGCTCTGCTGTATAACTGACTGGCTGGCTGTAAGGTTGGTTGGCTGTCAGTAGCTCTGCTGTATAACTGACTGGCTGTCAGGTTGGTTGGCTGCTACTGACTGGCTGTCAGGTTGGTTGGCTGTCAGTAGCTCTGCTGTATAACTGACTGGCTGTCAGGTTGGTTGGCTGTCAGTAGCTCTGCTGTATAACTGACTGGCTGTCAGGTTGGTTGGCTGCTACTGACTGGCTGTCAGGTTGGTTGGCTGTCAGTAGCTCTGCTGTATAACTGACTGGCTGTCAGGTTGGTTGGCTGCTACTGACTGGCTGTCAGGTTGGTTGGCTGTCAGTAGCTCTGCTGTATAACTGACTGGCTGTCAGGTTGGTTGGCTGTCAGTAGCTCTGCTGTATAACTGACTGGCTGTCAGGTTGGTTGGCTGTCAGTAGCTCTGCTGTATAACTGACTGGCTGTCAGGTTGGTTGGTTGTCAGTAGCTCTGCTGTATAACTGACTTGCTGTCAGGTTGGTTGGCTGTCAGTAGCTCTACTGTAGTCCAGAAAGAGAATGGTTGGTTGTAGATTTTGATCTATAGTTTTCACTGTTGGTCTTTTTTCCCCCCCTTAATCTTGAATTGACTATTATTTTCAATGTGAAATGATTACTGACAGTCATGTGTTGTCAAACAACTGTCTTAGGGAGCTAAGACTTCATGAGTCTGAATCTGGTGATGTTGAACATGCCTGTCATCCCTCCAAATAGAGTTGATTTCAGGTTTGTGTGTCAGTGTTTTGACGTTTTTTTTCTTTGGGAATGAGGCCATGCTGCAGGCTGGTGATGACGGGTGTAGTGATGCAAGATACAGGATGATGTTCATGGGGAACATGGACAGAGTTCTGTGCTGTGATATGAAGGTACAATTGTGGATGAGTTCTGTGGTTTTACACATGTACACTCAAACACTCCTGTTCATTTTTTTTCCCTTTCATGTTTTGTCTTGTCTGATTTCATTTTGTTTTTTAGTGATATTTGTTTTTGTGTATAATTTTTTTTTTCTGTGCATTGGTTTTTTTTCTTTTTTTTTTTTTTTTGTTCTTTTGTTCAACTTTTGATGTGCAGTATAGTGATTTGTTTGAAACTGTATAAACTCTGACAGCTAATGCCATTAATGTAGCTAGTCTCTCAATGTGGCCAGTTCGTAATTTTCCTAAGTACCTAAAGTAGAACAATCTCTCTCTCTCTCTCTCTCTCTCTCTCTCTCTCTCTCTCTGTCTCTCTCTCTCTCCTTCCTTCTTCTTTTTCATCACAACTGCATGTTTGAAAATGCAGTTAAATCGAATGTAACCATCTCTGTAATAAGTGTCTTTAAAAATACAGTTTTTTATGTATAGTGTTACATCACAGTGACTTAGATATAGACAGACATCATTCTGTCCTTCAAAAATGATTGTCATAGTCATTTCTCTGACTTACATAGACCAGATATTGGGCTGTTTTCCAATCTTGCTAATTGTTGACAGCAGTTTGCATTATCTAGAGAGGCTATAAATTATGATGGTGACTAATCTTTGTAGGAGCATTTAAGGTGTCTTTATTTGCTGGTATGATATTTATCCGTGGATAGATATATGTAAAATTTTTTTGTTTGTTTGTTTTTTCTCCCCCACCACCTTCCCAAATTCATTGTCAAAATAATGCTAAACTTCTGATAGAAGAAATGTGTTGTGTTTGCTTCCTTTCGTAGACTGTTTTCCTCTGTTTGCCTGGATTTCACCTCTCAGATTTACTTTTGCAGTTTAAGCAGTGTTGCATGTAAGTACATACATCATTTCAGTATACAGTATTTAGATTAGTGTACTTATTGACATCAGTTCCCACACTTCATTAAAATGATACTTGGACTTTTTTTTTGGTGCTCATGTGTCTTATCAGAGTGTGTATGCGTGAGTTTGTGTGTGCATGTGAGTGTGTGTGTTTCTGTCTCTGTGTGTGTCTTTCTGTCTCTGTGAGTGCCTTTCACCCTGTCATGGAGATACTAGGGCTTTCCTCAGCCTTTCTGAAATTGTCTGCCAGTAACATCCTCATTTCTGCCACTGTCCTGGACTCCTGCCTTTTTTTCTTTATTTCACCTGTTCATCTTGTTTCTATGTCATTTGTCATTTTTTTGTGTCCCATTCACCTGTCCTGGCTAGCTAAGACCCATCATGTCAGCTGGGCTGTTCATAACATTGTAAAATGTCGTTACTCTTTGCTGTCCATACAGTTCATTCAGCTATGGCCCATCATGTCAGCTGGGCTGTTCATAACATTGTAAAATGTTGTTACTCTTTGCTGTCCATACAGTTCATTCAGCTATGGCCCATCATGTCAGCTGGGCTGTTCATAACATTGTAAAATGTCGTTACTCTTTGCTGTCCATACATTCTTTCATGAGTCAGCTATGGTGTTTTCATGAGCTAATTATCTGTTTTCATAACATTGTAATGCCTTTACTCTTTGCTGTCCATACAATCTTTGTCATGAGTCATAATACATGTTTTCATGAGTCATAATTATCTGTTTTTATGTGAGTCATTATACCTGTTTTTATGTGAGTCGTAATCATCTGTTTTTTATGTGAGTCATAATCATCTGTTTTTATGTGAGTCATAACTCATCTGTTTTTTTTATGTGAGTCATAATTATTTTTTTTTGCATGAGTCGTGATTATCTGTTTTTATATTGTGAGTCATAATTATCTGTTGTTATTTGAGTCATAACTACCTGTTTTCACAAGTCATATGTCTCTTTTAATGAGTCATAATTACCTGTTTTCATCGTCCCATTTTATCTGTTTCATGAGTGGTATTTGTGTAGTTTCATCAATCATCTTTATCTGTTTTCATGAGTGGTAATTGTCTAGTTTCATCATCATCCTTGTTTTCATGAGTGTTAATTGTCTAGTTTCATGAATCATCTTTGTGTCAATGAATGGTAATGACTGTTTTCAGGCTGGTTACAGGTGACTGCCATTTCAGGATGCTGCCAGAAAACGGCCATAGAGAAGCAGCCATGTCACCAGTTCTATTACTGGCTTTACATCAAAACTGTTACTTCACTTTTTGGAACTTTTAAAAAAGAAAAAGAAGAAAACTTTTCAAAAAGATCAAAATCATGTCGGGATCTTTTAAAAATGTTTTTTTCTTCAAAAAAAAAAACAAGACTTGGGGGGTCTTCAGTGAAGCTAGTGATCGAAGTTAGAACAAGATTGTTTTTTCTTCAGTGATGCTAATGATCGAAGTTAGAACAAGATTGTTGGGGGGTCTTCAGTGATGCTAATGATCGAAGTTAGAACAAGATTGTTGTGGGGTCTTCAGTGATGCTAATGATCGAAGTTAGAACAAGACGCTAGTGATGAAAGTTTGTATTGTAGCCTGAAAGTTAATGTATGCAGGTGATGACCAGCAGTCCACAGACTGTCTTATATTCTTCATTCTCACAAAGCTCCCCCGGCCTACCTCTCCCCTCCTCTCCCTTCCCTTACTCCCCCCCCCCTCCCCCCAACCACCATGCCCACACACTTACACACACACTGGTCGCACAGTGAGTGAGTGACCGGGATGAACATCACGGCGTAGGTTCATTGAACCAACGGATTCTCTCCTCTTACAAACGAGCAGCTTTTTCTCGCGGTGCATGTACTCTGCGTGGTACGTCATTGTCACACCCACTGCCAGCACGGAGAGAGCGCGGCCTTTGACGTGACTGAGCCAGGCGCAGAAGATTGTAGTGTAGTGTTCACAGAGGATTGTGTGTAGTGTTCACAGAGGATTGTTGTGCCGTGTTGTGGATTGTTTTCACAGAGGATTGTTGTGCCGTGTTCACAGAGGATTGTTGTGCAGTGTTTACAGAGGATTGTAGTGCAGTGTTCACAGAGACCGTGCTACAGTAACTATATCTAAACATGTTTGCGTTTTATGCCTGGGACGTGGTGATATCGATGTCAATATACAGACTGATCTCCATCAGACGTTAGAAAGTGAGATGCCACGTTGGGGCAATGGTAAAACGCTGTGTTTGCAGACAAATGTCGCGCCAGAGTTTGAATCTTCTTGCTGGTGCTCAACTTCATATTTTGTGACCCATTTTAACTGATGTCATTCTGATGGAGCAGTGCATGAAGATCTACAAGAGTCCGAAGGGCTGTGTGAAGACTGAAGACTGAACAGCAGCACGCTGGGCCAGTAGATCAGACGTCGGAAAACCAAGGCCAGGATTGAAACCACAGTGCCAAGGACATCCACGCTGATGAATTAGGCGATGGATTTGTACAGGCTTTTAATGCCAGAGGCGAGGGACTCAGTCTGCCACCCGCAAGTGCACAAGAGGCATGGGAGAAATAGAGAGAAAGCAATCCACATGCTAGATGTGCTGTTACGAAAGAGCATACCGCTGGTGCAGAAACTAGACACCTTGGAGACATTGTACAGAGATGAAGAACATACGACACACAAATTGGAATCTCAGGAAACATATTAACACTGCCAAAGAAGCTAGCTTACAAGAAAGGGCTAGATAGCTTCGGGGGGAGGGGGGGGGGAGGGACTTTAAAGCACAACACGGTGCCCTCAGCAAGGTGGAATAAGCAAGAGGGAGATGGAGCCAAAGAAAAAACCAAGATTGCTTCTTCTCAGACCCATCCAGCAAGTACTGGAGCATCAAGAATCAGGATACTTACACTGGACAAAGAAAAACTCTTGAGCAGCATCTCAGGAAAAGATATTCTGACCCTCAGAGCGAAGCACCACTTGAAAGCCAGGGCATTGTGCAGCCTGCAGCGCCAGAAGGAACGTTCAGCGACAAGCACCTGGCACTGGATGAGGGAGGGAAAAGGGTTAAGAAAGGTAGAGCCAGATCTTCAGGCACATTGGTGAGGCAAGGAAAGGTTAAGGAAGGTGGAGCCAGGTCTTCATGCACTGGATGGGGAGGGAAAGGGTTAAGAAAGGTGGAGCCAGGTCTTCATGCACTGGATGAGGGGAGGGGAAAGGGTTAAGGAAGGTGG
>JADBJO010003068.1:102500-120000 GCA_016801955.1 Conus betulinus
GTTTACGGAGGTTTTCCCCATATTTCTGTGTTTTCTTGTCTTTCGTATTATTAGAGTTCTGTGATAAGAATAAATAGTAAGGGAGCTTAATCTATAAATAGCCCGTACCACTGGCAGAGTTCTTAATAATCTCTCTCTCTCTCTCTCTCTCTCTCTCTCTCTCACACACACACACACACACACACACACACACACACACACACACACACACACACATGCACACAACACACGCGCGCGCGCGCGCACGCGCGCGCACACACACACACACATGCACACAAGAACACATGCGCGTGCGCACACGCGAACACACACACGCTCGCAGCACACACACACACACATACACACGCACACACACGCACACACACACACGCACCACGCATTCACTCACACACGCACACATACACACACGCGTGCGCGCGCGCGCACACACACACACACACACACACACACACACACACACACATGCGCACATGCGCGCTTGCGCCCGCATTTACTCACATACACACTGTTGCACACATTGAATATAGAATTGTAAAGTATTTAACAACAATTATTAGTCTGTGCTTCCACCCGCCATGTTCTGTGTTGAAAAGGATCGTTTAAAGTTGAAAAAAGAAAGAGGAAGGGCAGGGGAAAAAAAACAGGGAGGTGGATTGTCTCAGTGGGGTGGATGTGTGTTGCTGAAACAAGCAGGCTGACTGAATGTCTTGACATTTCTACCAAACCCTGCAGTGGCACGTGCTATCGTGTGCTGAACGTTTTGTGTTTTTTTTCCGCTCCAATTTCTCTTGCCATGGAGTGTATTCCTCTGTATTCTCATTCTCTTCTTTCCGGCAGTGTCGATGTACTTTTCTCTCCATGGTCTGTTGTCTGTGCTGGCTGTATATCCAATTTTTGATGAAAACAGGTGTGTGTATTTCTTGCCCCCAACACACTGAAAGAACTCGATAACACTTTGTTCCAATTGATAAGGAACAAACAGGGTAACTCTTGCTAAGGCGGTTTGGTGACGTAAGCAGCAGATCCGTCTAGACCTATGGGCGTGCATTTAGCTCATCGTGGGAGCAAGCAAGAGTTACCCCACTTGCTCGTTGTTTGCTGTATAACTATTCCCTGCCTCAAGATTCGCTTTCGGTCTATTCCGAGAGGACGAGTTTCCGAGAGTCGCCAGTCGAATGAGGAAAGACCCCACAAGCCGTGAGGCCATTGTCAGCGTGTCAGGCAGGGGCTCAGGTAGGGTCCAGCCCCCTCTAGAGACGTTATGTTACCTGGGATCATCCGGCTCCGGGCTGTTCCTAAACCCTGGTGTTCAGTGTGCTGAGACTCCGGTGAGAGATCCGGATCGACCACACGATCGAGTTTCATCCACTTCATGGAATCGTCTCTGAAAATGCTACTCCATTTTCACGACCACGAATGGACGTGCGTATTTCAGAATCACTGGCCAGGTTGACGCCAGGCTAGAGAGAGAGAGAGAGAGAGAGAGAGAGAGAGAGAGAAGAGAGAAAAAGCGTGGAAAAGAAAAAAGCGTGGAGTACGCCATTGTCAGGGAAGTCTCAGACCAAAAACGTAACTCTGAAGATTCACCTTGGTCATCCCCATGTAATTTTCATCGGAAAATTTACAAAGAGGAAGAAGGAGAAAAGGAGATCAAGAAAAAGAGGAAGGAAAATTATTGATCGGTGTCCGAAAGATTGAATTCCTGATTCCATTCTAGAACACTCCCATACATCCGAAAAACGCGGTGGGGTGCTCCATAGTGGATCGACCAACATCCATGTGCCGGTCTTTCCCGCAATGAGAAATGGTCACTGACCCGATACTGGAGCAGTGCGTGGACCCGCAAGGTATTGCTATGAGCAGTGCGACCCACCATCATCTTCCGGACAGACCCATTAGCGGATCTCTGGGTGGGCCTGGGTGTAGAAGGCATCAGAGGATTGTCGCCTCGGGTTGCAACAATTCTCACACACTCACACGCTTCGGTTTTTAACATCGTGCTTCGTCTGTTTTGGCAGATGTGTGCGCTCTTCTGTCTCTCTGTCTGTCTCTCTCTCTCTCTCTCTGATGTGGTGGAGTGTCTATGATGACAAGCCACGGTCTATCTTGTCCTTCCATGGCAGCCGCAGACATCGATTGTTTCTGTCGGACCATATCTCTCGGGACAGCCGCCCCACGGGACAGACGGTGTGGTGTGGCGTGGTGCAGGGGGGGGGGGGGGGGGGGGGGGGGGATTGTCTGGCTGCACAGTGACTGAGGGAAAGCGGACTGCATGGCATCAATGTTGGCATCAGATCCGTCACTTTTCATCAGTGCTGAAGTCTGTCTGAACTTCATCGGCGGCGCCCGGTGATCGCTTTTTCCTCCAGTCCCGCCTCATTTCCTCCGTGACATGTTGATTGTCTTTCATGTGACAGACCAGCCCATGACTCATGGCCGGTCAGGACTGTCACGCTGACGCAGGGGAAAAGGTTACGCTCTGAAAAAGCAACCGAGCAAAAAAAAAAAACAAACAAACTAAAAAACATATTAGCTAAACTATAAACTACAGTTATCCTCTGGCCAGAAAGGACTAGGCCTGGATGTCAGCTTTTGCGCTTCATTTTCGGCCCAAATTAAAGAACAAGAGGGGGGGGGGGGGGGGGGGGGGGGGGGCTTCGTCGGAATTAAAATATTTCAATGTTATAAAATATAAATCGTCAAAGGCAAACAGATACTGCGTCATGGACAGTATAGTGTCCACCATGGCCCACTGGCAACCAGATAGGCCTACTGCCTCAGGGACAGGTAGTGTCCACTGTGGATAGCGCCAGGTGATACTGCCTCAGGGACAGGTAGTGTCTACCGTGGATAGCGCCAGGTGATACTGCCTCAGCGACAGGTAGTGTCCACTGTGGATAGCGCCAGGTGATACTGCCTCAGGGACAGGTAGTGTCCACTGTGGATAGCGCCAGGTGATACTGCATCAGCGACAGGTAGTGTCCACTGTGGATAGCGCCAGGTGATACTGCCTCAGGGACAGGTAGTGTCCACGGTGGATAGCGCCAGGTGATACTGCCTCAGGGACAGGTAGTGTCTACTGTGGATAGCGCCAGGTGATACTGCCTCAGGGACAGGTAGTGTCCACTGTGGATAGCGCCAGGTGATACTGCCTCAGGGACAGGTAGTGTCTACTGTGGATAGCGCCAGGTGATACTGCCTCAGGGACAGGTAGTGTCCACTGTGGATAGCGCCAGGTGATACTGCCTCAGGGACAGGTAGTGTCCACTGTGGATAGCGCCAGGTGATACTGCCTCAGCGACAGGTAGTGTCTACTGTGGATAGCGCCAGGTGATACTGCCTCAGGGACAGGTAGTGTCTACTGTGGATAGCACCAGGTGATACTGCCTCAGGGACAGGTAGTGTCCTCTGTGGATAGCACCAGGTGATACTTCATCAGCGACAGGTAGTGTCCACTGTGGACAGCGCCGCCTGGTGTGTGAACTATGGACTCACAGACTGCTGGTACCAAAGGCCAGTAAAACCAGTCTGACGGCTTGTTTCTAGAGGGCCCCTAGTCAACTGTTTAAAGCGTTCGTGAGTTCAAACCTCAAGTGGGGTCGGATTTTTCGCGTTGAAACCCCTCTGTCTACCCAGCAGTAAATGGATACCTGAATAATGCAGGGGAAGTCAATGGCGGGTGGGAAGAGAGGAGGGGCTCCACCTTCCTTTTTTCTGTGGCATCAGTGATGGGATCAACGGAGCACCTAAGGCGGTGACTTTCTTTTTTTTTCCCCGACCAGTCTCTTGCACACCATGCAATGCACTTTTGTGTGTTCTCTCACACCATGCAATGTTTTGTATGTTCTCTCGGAATGGACATATTTTTGCTGATTTAAGTGTATTGGTGTTTGATACAAAGTGTCTGGGTTTGTTAATGTTCTGATGTGTGGTGTATTGGCACTCTCACTGTGATAATGCTGCTTATATACAAAGAGAACAACATAAAATGAAACAAAAAAAAACTTCATTGTTTTCTTTTCTTTCTTTTTGTTTTGCCACAGAGAGAGAGACAGACAGACAGACAGAGACACGGAGGGGGAGGGTGGGGGGAAAAGAACAAAGAAATGCTAATAGAAGCTTCAGAAATGCACATCAAACGTTCAGAAGTCTGGCGGATGAGGAATGTGGTTAGGATTATAAGAAAAGAATTCAAGTTTCATCCCCCGTAAACATGCACAGAAGACAAAGACAAGGGTCACCTGTGATCTCGGAGGGCTCCCCACCTTCCATCATTCTGTGCCCTAGACACGATGGACTTCTGACAGTTCACTGCCCCTATGACGGTAGGCCATGGGAACTCCCTCTCTCTCTCTCTCTCTCTCTCTCTCTCTCTCTCCCTCCTCCCTCTGTCTCCCTCTCCCTCTCCTCCCCTCTCTCTCTAACTCTCCCCCCCCCCCCCCCCCACACACACACACTTTCTCTCTCTCCTTTTTTTGAAGGCATAGTGTAAAGAAGCTTCCAGTTTGTCTATTCACCCTCATTGAAATATTCCTGTTCGTATTCTTTTTCTTTCTTCCTTTTTTTCCCGCTGTTGCCGTCGTTGCTCTTCTGTCTGTTTGTTTGTTTACATTTCCCTGCACAGCGAGCAGGCTGTGCAGTGTTTGCTCTTCTGTCTGTCTGTTTACATTTCCCTGCACAGCGAGCAGGCTGTGCAGTGTTTGCTCTTCTGTCTGTCTGTCTGTTTACATTTCCCTGCACAGCGAGCAGGCTGTGCAGTGTTTGCTCTTCTGTCTGTCTGTCTGTTTACATTTCCCTGCACAGCGAGCAGGCTGTGCAGTGTTTGCTCTTCTGTCTGTCTGTCTGTTTACATTTCCCTGCACAGCGAGCAGGCTGTGCAGTGTTTGCTCTTCTGTCTATCTGTCTGTTTACATTTCCCTGCACAGCGAGCAGGCTGTGCAGTGTTTGCTCTTCTGTCTGTCTGTCTGTTTTACATTTCCCTGCACAGCGAGCAGGCTGTGCAGTGTTTGCTCTTCTGTCTGTCTGTTTACATTTCCCTGCACAGCGAGCAGGCTGTGCAGTGTTTGCTCTTCTGTCTGTCTGTTTACATTTCCCTGCACAGCGAGCAGGCTGTGCAGTGTTTGCTCTCTTCTGTCTGTCTGTTTACATTTCCCTGCACAGCGAGCAGGCTGTGTGGTGTTTGCTCTTCTGTCTGTCTGTTTGTTTACATTTCCCTGCACAGCGAGCAGGCTGTGCGGTGTTTGCTCTTCTGTCTGTCTGTCTGTTTACATTTCCCTGCACAGCGAGCAGGCTGTGCGGTGTTTTTTGCTCTTCTGTCTGTCTGTTTACATTTCCCTGCACAGCGAGAAGGCTGTGCGGTGTTCGCTCTTCTGTCTGTCTGTCTGTTTACATTTCCCTGCACAGCGAGAAGGCTGTGCGGTGTTTGACTTGTTGGACTCTTTCCACAGTCGGTACAGTTGTTCACGGCGTGATGGATCCCCGATCTCCCACCAACATCCTGCTGGTGTGTGTGTGCGTGTGTGTATGGTGTGTGTGTGTGTGTGTGTGGGGGGGGGGGGGGGGGGGGTGTGCGCGTGCGTGCGTGCGTGTGTGTGTGTGTGCGTGCGTGCGTGCGTGTGTGTGTGTGTGTGTGTGTGTTATGGATACTGACGTAAGTACGCACGGTTATTTTTTGAGTGACTAGGGGAGGGAGACGAGGCAGTGGAAACAGGGGATAGTGATGTCAGGACGAATAACGCTCACAACCGCCTGAACCGCCACCTGCACAGACGTTTCCATCATTTGAGTCGACCACAGTCACACACACACACACACACACACACACACACACACACAGAGGCTTAATCTGATTTTTTACAGGTTGTACTTTATCATCGAGAATTGACAAAGATAGATATCTGTATGTTATAAAGAAAGACGTGGGGAACCTTCTGCACAGATATTTTCATGCCATTGAAAGATAATCGGATTTCCCCTCCCCAGTCAAAAGGCCAGCACGAGGCGACAGGTGTTTGCACAGTTGTCACCCCACCGAGACACCAGACTTGCATTTTTCCAGCCGTTATCTGCGACCGTTTGACTTTGTGGGGCGATGAACGGGACACAGCTACCGCACATATGACACGGAACCTATTGTTGGCGCGTGCATGCAGGGTCCAACATGAATGGGTGGTGTATGCATGCTATGCAGGGTAAAGCGTGATTCAACGCTCGTGAACTCCGCGGAATGCGTTTGCCGACCGGGGCGCGGGCTGCGGCAACAACGCCCTTGTTATGTGGCAAGCGGAATAGCTTAGAGAGAGAGAGAAAGAATGGGGGAGGAGGGGAGGAGGAGGAGGAGGAAAGAATGAAAGGTGTGGGAAGGGCTGGAATCTGGCCGGGGTCTTGGAAGGAGCGAGAGTTTGAAAGAATAGAACTGAAGTTTGCTTACACCGACCCCGTAAATCTCGCTGTCTCTCTCTGTCTGTCTGTCGGTCTCTGTCTGTCTGTCTGTCTGTCTGTCTCTCTGTCTCTCTCTCTCTCTCTCTCTCTCTCTCTCTCTCTCTCTCTCTCTCTGTCTGTCTGTCTCTCTCTGTGAGCTGGTTCTGTTTTGTCTTTGATTTCTATCGCTCAGTGTATGACCAGATTATTTGCTGCACTCTGCACTGCCAGCACAATAATTGGGTAACGTTTGACCGACGTGCGCAGTATATTGGAATTGCTGACAGACTTGCTTTTCGATTCGGATTAGTCTTTCATTTTTCTTTCGTTCTTTCTTTCTTTCTTTGTGTGTATTTTTGTTTCTTTCTTGACTTGTTTACTTGCATACTTTCAGGTTGTTAAGCCTGAGATGCCTTACTTTTAACTGATGACATATTTAACTTATCAAAAATTCTTGAATTTATTTAGTTTTTGAGGTGTGTGTGTGTGTGTGTGTGTGGTGGTGGGGGGGGGGGGTAACTTTGGGCTGGGCGGGCAGTGACCTAACTTTTAATCTGCGTGTGCTTCTCGTACATGAATTAAGGTCTCCCCCTCCACCACCCACCCCCGCCCCAGATGTGTTGTTAGATGTCTGTAATTAACGCAGCCCCTTTCATCCCACCAAAGAGGTTTTTCCACTACGAAGGGCAGCAACTCTCTGTGATCGCCTTCACCACTGGCTTCTGCCTTCCCTGCATCTCGCAGAAAACCCGGGGAAATGACGTTCGTCATTCTCCAGTCTTGTGAATTGGCGCGTACACATGCACACATACAAAACATGATTGCATCTCTCTCTCTCTCTCTCTCTCTCTCTCTCTCTCTCTCTCTCTCTCTCTCTCTCTCTCTCTCTCAAATGAACGAGGTTCCTCCTAGTTGGCTCAGTGGAAGAGAATCAATTCGCAGTCCCCTAGGTGTGGTGGCATGGTGGAGCCCAGAAGAACGGTGTGGACGTAATACTCCCGGAACAGGGGTGGGAGAGGGGCTTAGACAGAAGACAGAAAAGAAACGCGTACAATCCCCCTAAAGTAACAGCAGCAACCACATTCTCCAAAGTCTGCTGGCCATTTCCTCAGTTCTGTCATTCTCTGAAATTGCTCGCTGGTTTGTTTGTTAGAGAGAGAGAGAGAGAGAGGGGGGACGCGCTGAAATATATGGTGCGTCTCCCCCATGCGTCATTTGATGGCCCATACAGACGCTTCCCCCTTGACCGGCCCTTCGAGGCCGCCACAGCAAATAAACCAACCTCCTGTGTAATTGACTTATCTCCCTTGAGAGTCAACATGGCTTCAGCAGACACGAGCGATCCGTTAGTAGCATTTAAAAAACTAGCACCGCCTTGCCCGCGTCCTCCAGTTTATTCCCCGCACACCCTCGCGTGCTTACTCCAACCAAGATGGTACTTTGTGCGTGTACAGAAGTGACTGCGCGTCTTGTGTGTAGTGTCTTGGTTGGCAGTTATGTCGAGGTCATACATCACCTGTCGTCAGTCCCTTGGTGATGACCAGATCAGCTGGTGGGGCAACAGTACTGGCGTAGGATTTTTGCTAGCTGAAGTAACAATGACAGTTACTTTGTGAAAAGAGGAAAGATAAGTGCTTTTTATTGCTCCATGTCAGAACAAACTCTGCGTGCGTGTGTGTGTGCGCGCGCGCGCGAGCTTGTGTGTGTGCGCGCGCGAGAGTGTGTGTGTGTGTGTGTGTGTGTGTGTGTGTGTGTGTGTGTGTGTAATGCAAAGTGATGAAGCAAATAAGCAAAAAGTAAGTCAATCAGAAATGGGCAATAGTAGCAGAATGGTGGCCACCAGAAGCACGTCTGTGATGACCAGTGTTAATAATGAATATCCAGTTCTTCACAGGAGGAAGAGAATTGGGGACCATACGTAGGCCTCGTACTATCTTTATTTCAACGATTCTCTCTCTCTCTCTCTCTCTCTCTCTCTCTCTCTCTCTCTCTCTCTCTCTCTCCTCTCTCTCTCTCTCTCTCTCTCTCTCTCTCTCTCATCTCTCTCTCTTTCTCCCTCCCCTCCCTCCTCCCTCCTCCTCCCTCCCTCCCTCTCTCTCTCTCCTCTCCCTCCCTCTCTCTCCACCTCCCTCCCTCCCCCTCTCATCCCTCTCTCCTTCTCTCTCTTTCCCTCTCTCTTCTCTCCTCCCTCTCTCTTCTCCCTCTCTCATCCCTCTCTCTATCCTCCCCTTCTCTCTCCTCCCTCCGTCCCTCCTCTTCCCCCCCCCCTCTCTCTCTCTCCACACAGATCACAGGCGACATCCGAGGAATGCTGCGTAGTGTCAGTGTGGCGGAAGATCAACAGGGCTTTGTGAACCCTCCTCCTCCTCTCCATGCTGTCTTGGTCAGCACCATTGGCTGGCCCGCACTGGCGGTTATTGAGTCACAGGGAGCCAGGGGCGACTGGTTTTTCGGTGGCGGTTTACCGAGGGGTCGGCGCCCTGCGAAACCAGTCACCCCAAACCTGGTATTTACCCCGCTCTGTGATTGGGTGCCCAAGACGGCGGCGTCACGCTACATTGACGTCACCAGCTTACGTAACCATGGATCTTGTGTTTTCCTCCCTGGAGAGAGAGAGAAGAGGGGGGGGGGGGGGGGGGGGGCAGTTGAAGGGAAAGAAGCATCATATTATGTCTGTTGTGCGTAAGCAAGCTTCTTCTCACACAATCCTGTGCCACTTTGGATTATATACCTGTTTTTGCATCCCATTCGTGGTCCTCATCTCTCTCCCTGCTCTCTCTGTTTTCATCTTCCCTATCTTTGTGTTCATCTCCCTCCCTGCTTTCTCTCAGTTTTCAGCTTTGTTCTTCCCTATCTCTGTGTCCATCTCTCTCCCTGCTCTCTCTCTCTCTCTCTCCTCTCCTCTCTCTCTGTTTTGAGCTGTGTTCTTCCCTTCTCTGTGTCCATCTCTCTCCCTGCTCTGTGCTCTCTCTCCTCTCTCTCTCTCTCTCTCTCTCTCTCTCTCTCTCTCTGTGTTTTCAGCTGTGTTCTTCCCTGTCTCTGTAAGGATGCAGGTGGCTCTTTGCTATTAGTTCTGTCTCCGCCTTGAACATTCTGGGCTGGAGGCTTCTACCATTTGTTGTAATTTCTTTCTTGCTGTCCACTTTTTTTTTTTTTTTTTTTTTATACTTGAGTGGGTATGGTGAAATGCCTTCAATATGAGCAGTGCATCTCCATACTAGTGAATCATGACGACAATGGTACTCTTGTCACCTGTTGTTCTTTGGTATAAACCTCCTTTTATCTGCGTAACAGAGGTGAATGGTGTTAAGCGCCTATGAATGGTGTAACGTTTGAAGATGGTTGTCTTTGTTTTCATGACAGGACTTTTTTCCTGAAAAAAAAAGGAAAAAAAGAAAAAAACACCCCAACAACACCCCCACCCCCCCCCCCCACCCCCCCCCCCCCCCCCCCCGAATCTGGATCCTCCCATTATTCTTTTTGATCATCCTCCGCTTCTTTGTTTACTGTCCCCAAGCCCCCAGCCACTCATCTCCCGTTTTTGTTTTTGCTTCATCGTGACAGACTTTTTGACACATAGCATGATCACCAGTCGGACCTTGCTGGTACTGTAAATGATGTCTTTTAAAGGTCCGTAGAAAGTGTGTGACGGATTAAATAAATCCTTAAGGCACAAGGTATGTTTCATTAAATGATGTCTTTTAAAGGTCCGTAGAAAGTGTGTGACGGATGTAATCCTTAAGGCACAAGGTATGTTTCATTAAATGATGTCTTTTAAAGGTCCGTAGAAAGTGTGTGTGATGGATGTAATCCTTAAGGCACAAGGTGTGTTTCATTAAATGATGTCTTTTAAAGGTCCGTGGAAGGTGTGTGACGGATGTAATCCTTAAGGCACAAGGTGTGTTTCATTAAATGATGTCTTTTAAAGGTCCATAGAAAGTGTGTGACGGATGTAATCCTTAAGGCACAAGGTGTTTTTCCAAGGTTTCAGGCCTAGCCAAACGCACCTGTTTGCAAGCTGGAGTGTTTTTCATGAAGACTCTCAGTCAGCCAACCCAGAAGTTTATCAGTCCGTAGCAGCATGTTCGTCAGGTCACACTGTTGTGTGTCCACCCAGCACTGTGCCACAGGGTAAGCAGTGCCTGGGAAAGGGGAAAACTATTTGACACAATGATTTAAATAGAGGAAGAAGACGACGCTAGAAGACACCATCTGTGTTGCAACGCTTGTGTTGAGTCTGAGTTCTGTAAAAACGCCAGCACTGACGCCGCATCACTGGTATAGACTATAAAAGCACCAGCACTGACGCCGCATCACTGGTGTAGACTATAAAAGCACCAGCACTGACGCCGCATCACTGGTATATAGACTATAAAAACACCAGCACTGACGCCGCATCACTGGTATAGACTATAAAAAGACCAGCACTGACGCCGCATCACTGTATAGACTATACGGAAGTGGCGTGGTGTTTCTTGCTCAGTCTGTGCAGTACTGACGCGTCACTCACTTGCATAGACCATACAGAAGTGGCGCGCGGTGTTTCTTGCTCCAGTCTGTGCAGTGCTGACGCGTCACTTGCATAGACCATACAGAAGTGGCGTGGGTGTTTCTTGCTCTCCTTGGAGCTAAGTTTTTGTCTGCCAAATTCAACTCCTTTTTTTTTTTTTTTTTTTTTGGTGGGGGCAGGGGTGTTAACAACGGCACAGGTAGTACATTTGAAGATGGCTTCACAGTTTTTCTCCTTTCAAGAAATGCAGTCGTCATACAAAGAAAAACGAGAAGTTGGTTTACAAGAATATGAAAGGCTAGGGAGGAACTCGTTTGATTATAGTCGCCGTGAAAAGTTTAAAAAAAAAAACAGACATTTTCCATTGAAGGTCAGTATTCAGTATCCTGGTTTGGGCGCTTCTTACGCGTTTTTAAAAAAAAAAAATTTTTCTCGAAGGGTGTTTTCAAGCTCTAAGATGGGCCTCGCAATTGGATGAGCTCCAGATTATTTGAATTGAAATGAAACACCGATGCCCCAGACAAAACGCGGTCAGAAATAACGAAACGAGACGGTAACAAAGTTGTGTGGACCCGGCCTGCGTGTTGCCCTAGGGACCGACCGGTTCTAACACAAGGCGTTGGTGCACTGTAAAGCTGTCTTCCTGTGGAGTGTGTGCAGTCTCTGCGCTTTACCTGGCAGGCACGGGCGTGTGTTTGAACGTTATCTGGTTCCTATGGAAATGTCAGGATCTGCCACTGACGTGGGCGCGCGCGCGTGTGTGTGTGTGAGTGTGCGTGTGCGTGTGTGTGTGTGTGGCGTGGTCTACTACTCTCCGGCCAAATACTTCGCTCCCTCCTCGGACCCCCCCCCCCCTTCTCTCTCTCTCTCTCTCTCTCTCTCTCTCTCTCTCTCTCTCTCTCTCTCTCTCTCAAACACCACCCACGCACTCACACACACACGCACGCGTTTGCTTTCCACCCCATTTGATCTCTGCTGCCTCTCATCCTTCATCTTCCTCGCATCCCCGCCCGTTCCCTCCCCTCTCACCGCTTTCCTCACTCTATCACCTTCTGTTCCTCTTCTCACTCTTCTGTCCACAATCCGAGATGCACACCCATATACGCATGCACCCTCGCGCGCGCGCGCGCGCACACACACACACACACACACACACACACACACACACACACACACACACATGTATACCCACCCCATCTCTCGTGTAACCCTTTCCCTAAACACTCTCAAACTGTGGGTGTTTTCTTCGAGCCCCCCAGCCCACCAACGACAGAAATAGGAGAGCCCCTCCCATCTCTCTCCCACCACCCTTCCCTCCATTCACCTCGCCGCCCCCTGAGTTCTCCTTCCATTCCTCCTCACTCTGTGGCCCCACACTGTGGTTGCCCCCCTTGCCTGGCCTCTTCCTGGCCTCCCGCTGTCTTTTCCACACAGATACACTGTAGAACTTTCTTCTCCTTTTCTTGCTTGTTATCTTTCCTTTTTTTTCACAGCACTGGCTCACGGCACATGCCGTTGCCTCGCCCTTCTCATGAGGCGAACGGTTTTGTTGCAAAGCAAATCGTGCTCCCTGTTTCAAATCTTAGTTGCTCCGTGTCTGTCCGTTTTGTCTGTCTGTCTGTGTATCCCTCCTCCCCCCCTCTCTCTCTCTCTCTCTCTCTCTCTCTCTTACCTCTCTGCTAACTCTTTACAATGCTAACTTACGGCTCTGAAGTTTGATTGCAAATCAGAATTTGATTGAAAAAGTACATCTCTAAGCGTTGAAAAGATTGTTAAATGTTAGCGTTAAGACACCTAATGTGCTCATCTAATGGTGAATGTGGTGGTGAATGTCTTTATGTTCATACTTATACAAGATGTGTTAAATATGGGTTGAAACTTTTGAGAATGTGTGATGAGCGTCTGCCTTTAAAATCTTATAAAATGCTGTTAGATCTTCATTATAAAAATCAGAACAATTGGGTTTTCTGCCGTATACTTTTACTTTATACAAATATGGATTCGGACATGTATGGGAACACCAAGTGTGTCAGAAATATTCATCTTTTTCTCGGAGAATTCAAGCAAAGGCTAATCGATTGTTTCATTCAAGGATGGGAGGCTCATTTGAGAGATAAAAGTCGGTGTACATTTTATGCATCTTTCAAACTATCGTTTGGTACATCTCAATACTTATTCGACCTAAAACAGTGTGTACGGAAAAAGACCTTAATCAGATTTAGACAAGGTGTTTCAGCATTACGAACGCATCGGTACCGATACTCTAATAATGTCTCCCCTAACTGCCCATTTTGTGAGAGTGTTCCAGAAAGTGAACTTCATTTTATATGCTGCGTCTGTCCCAAATACTCAAATGTTAGAGAAAAATACATTCCCTGTAAGTTACAATTACCCTTCTTCTTTCAGGTTATCGTTACTGATGTGTGACACTAAATGTATGTGCAGACTGGCAGCATATCTAACTGATGCATTTAAAATCCGTAATCTTGCTATTTCGTCTACAGGTTAGTATGGATGTTAATCGTATTCATTTTCAGTGTAGTATCCTGACATGATTTCCCTTTGTACCCCGTCCCCTTGACATGGGCAGAAGGCCTGGCTCATTAAACATTTTGCCATTGTCATTCTCTCTCTCTGTCTCTGTCTCTGTCTCTTTGTCTCTGTCTCTGTCTCTCTCTCTATCTCTCTCTCTCCTCTCTCTGTACCTGACTATTACGAAAGTGTTTTTGGCGATGGGCTATCATTATGCATTCCCCCCCTCCATTTGTGCTTTATTTTCTATCCCCCCCCCCCCCCCCCCCCCCCAGCTTCAAAATCGAAATTTTGTTCTTGTATTTCTGGAAATTTTGTTGTTGTTGTTGTTGTGTTGTTGTTGTTGTTGTTGTCAGATTGTTCTAAGATGCTCTTATCGCACCCACTCTAGCCTCTTTCTCCGCACCTTCTCTCTCTCTCTCTCTCTCTCTCTCTCTCTCTCTCTCTCTCTCTCTCTCTCTCTCTGCACCTTTACTCCACACTCCCTTCGCTCCTACGTCTCTCTCTTTGCCTGTCTGTATGGCTGTCTGTCTGTCTGTCTCTATTTTTTTTTTTTTTTTTTTTTTCTAAGTTTAATATCCGTATTGTATTGTTGTTCTAGTCACTTTTGCATGCATTCCTTTGTTACCTCATCTTATTTTATATTGTTGACCCTATTCAGGGCGAGGACTGGATGTAAAAAAGCACATCAGTGCTTATCTATTATCCTCGTAAATAAAGAATTTTGTCTTGTCTCTCCGCCGCTGTCGGTCTGTCTCGCTGTCTGTGTCTTTCTTTCTGTCAGTCAGTCAGTCTGTCTGTCTGTCTGTCTGTCACACACACACACACACACACAACACACACACACACACACACACACACACACACACACACACGCACGCACACACGCACGTACACACGCACCACACACACGCACGCACGCATACACACCACACCCACGCACTCTTTCTGTCTCTCTCTCGCACACGCGCGCGCGCGCGCGCGCACACACCACACACACACACACACACACACACACACACACACACACATGGGCCACACACCCACACAACATCCTGTTGTCCGCCACCTGAGGAACACCCCCTTCCCCCTTCCCCACCTCCACTCCTTCACCCATTCAACCCCTTCTCCATCCTCCTCCTTCCCTCCACCACATTCCCCGCTGAGCTCGGCTTCCCATGCACTGCTCCTTGACAGAGCGAAAGGATGTTTGCAGTGCCAGCATGTGAGCAGAGAAATGCGAGAGCATGGGAGCCGTCCGTCGGTCGTGGGAGTGAAGGGGCAACGGACTCTCCACTTTCTAGACGCTGACAGGAGGAGCACACTGCACAGGCTGTGGGCTGACGTGTGCGTACCGCCAGAGAAAGCCCTTTCGACTTTTGCCTGTACCGCTGAGCCAGATAACAGGCCATAGGGCGTGGTAGGTTCACAAGTCCATCACGACTGTTCTCCGTTGGAAAACAGTTTTAACTTATTATATTGCAGGACAACGGTAATTAAGGGAAATCACTTACTGATGACACGCAGTGGGTTCACTAACCGTGATGACCGTTTTCCACTTCAAAACATAATACCTATCAGGATAACTGTAATATCGAGAAGTTAGTTATCCTACTTTTCTTAAAAGAAGATGACTGTTTTATACAAGAGAACATGACAAAATATTTCACAGAATGTGCATCTGATGCCAGTATGCCTCCACATGCCACTGTGCATCACTGAGCGGCATTGATGCAACAGAACCCGGTGTTGTGCTCTCACATTATTCTGTATGTCCATTGCCCACTCCTCCATTCCCCTCACCAACGTACGCTGGGAAGGGCACCTGCACCGACTAGAGACCCCTGGTGAATGATGTGAAAAAGGGCACTAACTCAGACTGATGTGAAAAAGGGCACTAACTCAGAAGCGGACCAGCACACAATGACGTCATGTTTGCACGCTGAAACATGGCTGTTGACGAGACGTGCTCTACAGCTGCATTGTGTCGGCTGTACACAGTCAGAACAGTTTAGAGACTGGATGAAAAGAGGCGGGGGAGAGGGGGGGTGTGTCTGCAGAATCCTGCTGACGGGCATCGTGTGCATAAATACTACAGGGCGACTCAGCCGGCGGAATTGCTCAACAGTTAATTACACACACACACACACACACACACACACACACACACACACACACACACACACACAGAGAGAGAGAGAGAGAGAGAGAGAGAGAGGAAAGCCAATTTGACAGGGGCACTGGCAAAGTTGACCGGAGCATTAGCAGTCGGTGCCGGTTTGCTTTTTACTCCCAACCAGTTACGGAGGAGGTCAAAAGGCGTCAACGGCCAAACTGGTCAGTTCTACTGTTTAATGACCCGCGAGTTCAGTCCTAACTTTTTGACCAAGACTACTATTGTCAGTCTGTATCTCTCGGGCCTGGTTGATTCATCATAAAAATTAAAGTACTGCTGTTAAAGTATTGGGCCGTAACATGTGTGTTAGACTGGAATGAAAATCTTATGCTACCCATTACCCCCCTTTCCACTCGTCTTCACACCAGAGAGAGAGAGAGAGAGGAGGGGGGGGGGGGGGGGGGGGGGGGGGGGACAATATTCGCTGTTACTGGGATAACATCTTAGGCTACCCATTATCCCCCTTTCCATTCATCTTCACTCCATGGAGAGAGAGAGAGAGAGAGGTGGACAATATTCGCTGTTACTGGGATGAACATCTTAGGCTACGCTACCCATTATCCCCCTTTCCATATATCTTCACTCCAGGGAGAGAGAGCGAGAGAGAGAGAGAGGAGAGGTGGACAGTATTCGCTGTTACTGGGATAAAACATCTTAAGCTACCCACAGCACCCCTTCCAGCACCACCATCTCCCGCTCGTTCCTGATTAAGTTATGTTGTTGGCCCGAAGGCAAAGAGATTGGATGTTCACCGGAAGTTTAGTTAAGGCTAATTACTGTCATGTGTAGAGGTTACACGCTGGGTAAGATGAAGACTGGTCCGCCCTGTGTGGCAAACATCACGTGTGGCATCACGTGTGGATTATGACGTGAACTTGGCTGAACAAATCCCCAGTATGAATGAACCCCACTCCATCAGACGGCTTTTACAGATTAGACATGTGTTTGTCATCATTTTGTTTGTTGGCGGTGTTTTTGTTCTGGTGCCAGCACCCCCCCCCCACCCCCCCCCCCCCCCCCCCCTACCCCCCCCCCCCCCCCCCCCCCTCCTCCGTCTTTTTCACTTCTCTTTCTCCGTTGCGTGCGGATCTGCACATGCAGAGACTGACGCATGTCTGTCCTTCTATCTCTCTCCGAGTCTGTCTGTCTGTCTCTGTCTGTCTGTCTGTCTGTCTGTCTCTCTCTCTCTCTCTCTCTCTCTCTCTCTCTCTCTCTCTCTCTCTCTCTCTCAGTTTTGATTTAAAAGTCTCAGGGAAAAGTATATTTGACCAAAATGCTATAAACACCCACGAAGGTTTAACTTGTCCATTTTGTTTGGAAGGGAAACAGCTCGAGTGTGAACAGACTGGCAACACTGGACTGTAAACCATTACAGAAAGAGACCAATTTCAACCATCTAACAGACGTAAACATCCGAACAAAGAACTCAACAACAGTCACGTTGAATATTTCCCTATCTGACTTAATGTAGATCTGGTTGCCCCTTCCTCTACATTTCTTATGTTTTCTTTGTTCAGTTACTTTCCCTTTTCTGTGCATTATATTCTTTGATTTACCAGTTAGTTTTCAGTTAAGAATCGAACAGGTCGATATTGCTTTTCAGTTATGAATGAGCTCAACAACCAATTGATATGGACCGAAGGCCTTATCATTTATACATTCGTATTTTCTCTCTCTCTCTCTCTCTCTCTCTCTCTCTCTCTCTCTCTCTCTCTCTCTCTCTCTCTCTGTTCCCGAACACATCCAACGGACACGCCAGTCTCGTTCAAAGGTGGCAGACTACCCCGCCGGTCGTCCACGCTGCTGCCTCCACGGTGTGGCACAGACTTGTAGTGCTGATGATTGTGTGCAGCGCACGGCAG
>JADBJO010003068.1:125000-127500 GCA_016801955.1 Conus betulinus
CACACACACACACACACACACACAGAGGAACGTGGGTAGAATTCCTCTTTCCTATTAGTCATGATAGCAGGGGGGACAACCCAGACGTGGAGGTCAGCACAGTGTAGACAGACCCCATTCCTTCACTATCACTGCCATCTCCGGACCAACAAAAGACCCACACCTTGGAATGTCGCTCAGGGGATCGCTCGGCTAGACCCCTCGTCAGGGGATGGAATGGGAGGAGGGGGGGGGGGGGGGGGGGGGGGAGGAGAAGGTTGGGGGAGACGGTGAAGAGGGGTGGTGAAGGAGGGTGGTGGACAGTGGACAAGCAGGGATTATTGTAGTGGACAGTAACAACATGGATTATTGTAGTGGACAGTAACAACATGGGTTGTTGTAGTGGACAGTAACAACATGGGTTGTTGTAGTGGACAGTAACAACATGGATTGTTGTAGTGGGCAGCAGTAACAACATGGATTGTTGTAGTGGGTAGTGGGCAGTAACAACATGATTATTGTAGTGGACAGTAACAACATGGGTTGTTGTAGTGGACAGTAACAACATGGATTGTTGTAGTGGACAGTAACAACATGGATTGTTGTAGTGGACAGTAACAACATGATTGTTGTAGTGGACAGTAACAACATGGATTGTTGTAGTGGGGGCAGTAACAACATGGATTGTTGTAGTGGGCAGTAACAACATGGATTGTTGTAGTGGGCAGTAACAACATGGATTGTTGTAGTGGGCAGTAACAACATGGGTTGTTGTAGTGGGCAGTAACAACATGGGTTGTTGTAGTGGGCAGTAACAACAACATGGGTTGTTGTAGTGGGCAGTAACAACATGGGTTGTTTGTAGTGGGCAGTAACAACATGGGTTGTTGTAGTGGGCAGTAACAAACATGGATTGTTGTAGTGGGCAGTAACAACATGGATTGTTGTAGTGGGCAGTAACAACATGGGTTGTTGTAGTGGGCAGTAACAAACATGGGTTGTTGTAGTGGGCAGTAACAACATGGGTTGTTGTAGTGGGCAGTAACAACATGGATTGTTGTAGTGGGGCAGTAACAACATGGATTGTTGTAGTGGGCAGCAGTAACAACATGGATTGTTGTAGTGGGCAGTAACAACATGGATTGTTGTAGTGGGCAGTAACAACATGGAGTTGTAGTAACAACATGGATTGTTGTGCAGTAACACACATGGTAGTAGTGGGCAGTAACAACATGGATTGTTGTAGTGGGGCAGTAACAACATGGATTGTTGTAGTGGGCAGTAACAACATGGATTGTTGTAGTGGGGCAGTAACAACATGGATTGTTGTAGTGGGCAGTAACAAACGTGGATTATTGTAGTGGACAAACATGGATTGTAGTGGACAGTGACAAACGTGGATTGTTGTTGTGGACAGTGACAAACGTGGATTGTTGTAGTGGACAGTGACAAACATGGGTTGTTGTAGTGGACAGTGACAACGTGGATTGTTGTAGTGGACAGTGACAAACATGGGTTGTTGTAGTGGACAGTGACAAACGTGGATTGTTGTAGTGGACAGTGACAACATGGATTATTGTAGTGGACAGTGACAAACATGGATTGTTGTTGTAGTGGACAGTGACAAACATGGATTATTGAAGTGGACAGTGACAAACATGGATTGTTTGTAGTGGACAGTGACAAACATGGATTGTTGTAGTGGACAGTGACAAACATGGATTGTTGTAGTGGACAGTGACAAACATGGATTATTGAAGTGGACAAACATGGATTGTAGTGGACAGTGACAAACATGGATTATTGTAGTGGACAGTGACAAACGTGGATTGTTGTTGTGGACAGTGACAAACGTGGATTTGTTGTAGTGGACAGTGAGATTGTTGTAGTGGGCAGTAACAACATGGATTGTTGTAGTGGGCAGTAACAACATGGATTGTTGTAGTGGGCAGTAACAACATGGATTGTTGTAGTGGGCAGTAACAAACGTGGATTATTGTAGTGGACAAACATGGATTTGTAGTGGACAGTGACAAACGTGGATTGTTGTTGTGGACAGTGACAAACGTGGATTGTTGTAGTGGACAGTGACAAACATGGGTTGTTGTAGTGGACAGTGACAAACGTGGATTGTTGTAGTGGACAGTGACAAACATGGGTTGTTGTAGTGGACAGTGACAAACGTGGATTGTTGTAGTGGACAGTGACAAACATGGATTATTGTAGTGGACAGTGACAAACATGGATTATTGAAGTGGACAAACATGGATTGTAGTGGACAGTGAACAAACATGGATTATTGTAGTGGACAGTGACAAACGTGGATTGTTGTTGTGGACAGTGACAATCGTGGATTGTTGTAGTGGACAGTGACAAACGTGGGGTTGTTGTAGTGGACAGTGACAAACGTGGATTGTTGTAGTGGACAGTGACAAACGTGGATTGTTGTTGTGGACAGTGGACAAACGTGGATTGTTGTTGTGGACAGTGACAAACGTGGATTGTTGTGGACAGTGACAAA
>JADBJO010003068.1:137500-187500 GCA_016801955.1 Conus betulinus
TGGCTTAATTGTAACAGTAATACAGGGATAGTAGTGATTTAATTGTAACAGTAATACAGTGATACTGACTGAATTGTAGCAGTAATACAGTGATAGTGACTTAATTGTAACAGTTTCATTTCATTCATGCCTATCGCCCCTGGTGGAGCATAGGCCACTGACGACCCTTCGCCATCGTGCTCTCTTCAGGGCTGTTCTGGTCATGGAAATTGTAACAGTAATACAGTGATAGTGACTTAATTGTAATAGTAATACAGCGATAGTGATTTAATTGTAACAGTAATACTGCGATTGTGACTTGATTGTAACAGTAATACAGTGATAGTGACTTGATTGTAACAGTAATACAGTGATAATGACTTAATTGTAACATTAATACAGTGATGACTTAATTATAACAGTAATACAGAGATAATGACTTGGTTGTAACAGTAACACAGCGATAATGACTTCATTATAACAGTGAAACTGTGATAATGACTTAATTATAACAGTAATACAGTGATAGTGACTTGATTGTAACAGTAATACAGTGGTAGTGAAGTAATTGTAACAGTAACACAGAGATAATATCTTAATTATGATAGTAATACAGTGATAGACTTGATTGTAACAAATATACAGTGATAGTGACTTAATTGTAACAGTAATACAGTGATGACTTAATGTAACAGTAATACAGTGATAGTGACTTAATTATAATAGTAATACAATAGTGACTTAATTGTAATGGTAATACAGTGATAGTGACTTAATTGTAATAACAGTACAGTGATAGTGACTTAATTGTAACAGTATTACAGTGATAGTGACTTAATTGTGATAGTAATACAGTGATAGTGACTTAATTGTAACAGTAATACAGTGATAGTGACTTAAATGTGATAGTGATACAGTGAAAATGACTTAATTGTGATAGTAATACAGTGATAGTGACTTATTTGTGATTGCAATACAGTGATAATGACTTAATTGTGATTGTAATAGTGATAGTGACTTGATTGTAACAGTTATACAGTGATAGTGACTTACTTATTTGTAACAGTAATACAGTGATAATGACTTAATTGTAACAGTAATACAGTGATAGTGACTTAACTGTAATGGTAATACAGTGATAATGACCTGATTGTGATTGTAATATAGTGATAGTGACTTGATTGTAACAGTCATACAGTGATAGTGACTAAAGTGTTACAATAATACAGTGATAATGACTTAATTGTAACAATAATACAGTGATAGTGGCTTAATTGTAACAGTAATACCATGATAATGACTTAATTGTAACAGTAATATAGTGATAGTGACTTAATTGTAATGGTAATACAGTGATAATGACTTAATTTCAACAGTTATACAGTGATAGTGACTTAATTGTAATGGTAATACAGTGATAATGACTGAATTTCAACAGTTATACAGTGATAGTGACTTAATTGTAATGGTAATACGGTGATAATGACTTAATTTCAACAGTAATACAGTGATAGTGACTTAATTGTAATGGTAATACAGTGATAATGACTTAATTTCAACAGTAATACAGTGATAGTGACTTAATTGTAATGGTAATACAGTGATAATGACTTAATTGCAACAGTAATACAGTGATAGTGACTTAATTGTAATGGTAATACAGTGATAATGACTTAATTTCAACAGTGATAGTGACTTAATTGTAATGGTAATACAGTGATAATGACTTAATTTCAACAGTTATACAGTGATAGTGACTTAATTGTAATGGTAATACAGTGATAATGACTTAATTTCAACAGTAATACAGTGATAGTGACTTAATTGTAATGGTAATACAGTGATAATGACTTAATTTCAACAGTAATACAGTGATAGTGACTTAATTGTAATGGTAATACAGTGATAATGACTTAATTGCAACAGTAATACAGTGATAGTGACTTAATTGTAATGGTAATACAGTGATAATGACTTAATTTCAACAGTGATAGTGACTTAATTGTAATGGTAATACAGTGAGGTAATACAGTGACAACGAAAGGGAACATTGGTTTCCCACCCCTATTTCATCTCCCTAATCATGTGACACCACCACCACCCCCTTCAGTCATGTGACACCACCACCACCCCCTCCCTGTACTATAAAATGAGATTATGTCATCTGTGTCTTTTTTTCTGTACAATTTTTGTGAGCACTGAGGGCATGAAGTCCAGCTGTGCTGCCCATGAGGCAGTGTTGTTCCTACAGGAGTTGTGCCCAGCACCTGTCAGCAAGTACAAGGCACAGAGCAGTGAACGCAAACAGTTTGCATGGAAAGAAGCTGAGTGGGAAACTAGGGAATTTAAACATCATCTTTCTCTGCAAGGAAATCATGGTCACAAAATCTGATGGTTTTTTGGTGTGTAATATTTTTAGTTAGTGTTCTGCATATGACTGAAGAAGTGGTGGCCCTTACAAACACTCAGAAAAAGAAAGTAGTAGGTGTGAGGGTACATATACTTTAAGGTAAGGAGACACATGTTTCAACATTTTGAATTGTACTTGTTGTCGCTGCTTGGTAGCTGGTGATTTTGTCATTTTCATTTTTAAACAGATTGCTATTTTAGCTCCCACCCCCTCTCCCCCACCCCCCTGCCTTCCTTTACTCCAGTATCCACAAACACTCTTTTTTTTCTGCGGTCGTTGGCAGTGCATTGAGAAAACAGAATCAGGGAGGCGCCTTCGATACATATTTCTAGAACCTGCAGTGTTTGTCTCCCTTGCTGGAGCATGCAGCATCCCCCCGGCTTGTCTCCATGGTGCCTCGGGGAGTGCCAGGGAGATGTTTGGGGAGTAAACAGCTGAAGCTGACAGGCTCTCCCCACCTGCTTCCTTCACTCTCTGCCTCGCAGACATTCAGGTGTGTTGGAAGCTGGTTCACATCTTGTGCAGGTGTTCTGCTAGTTTCCAACATCCACATCACAGTGACAGCTGCATGACGTCTCTTCAGCTGGGCAGTGATGCACAGGATTGATCCATTTTGATTGCATTATTTATACAGATGTCTCCATGGAGATGCCAGGATCTCTTCAGGGCAATTTGTATTCGTACCTCCTGGAAATTCTGTTTGTAGTTTGCTCTTTTAGTCACCTCCTTTCGTTTTGTCATTCTACTGACATTGGTCTGAAAGGTCTTGGTAAGGTCTTAGGGGGAAAAAAATTTGTTTTTCTCTCATCACGATCCATGGCATGCCATCCTTTTCGCTGCAGTCTGGGGACTAGGCAGTGAGACTGCACTGTTCATGACAGACACCAGCTGTCCATTCTGCAGTGCCTGCCAGACAGACACCAGCTGTCCATTCTGCAGTGCCTGCCAGACAGACACCAGCTGTCCATTCTGCAGTGCCTGCCAGACAGACACCAGCTGTCCATTCTGCAGTGCCTGCCAGACAGACACCAGCTGTCCATTCTGCAGTGCCTGCCAGCAGGGTTTTGTTTAAATGCTCCTCCTCTTCTTCTTCCTCTTTCAAAGGAAAACAAATGCTTTTCATTGCTTTGAGGAGAGGAAATGGAAATGAGGATGGGGGAATAAGGAGAATGCCGAAGGCTCTTAATAAGCCTACTTTGATCTATATTAGTATAAAACTTTAAAAAGTGTTGAAATAACTCTGCCAAACAACATGGACAATGAATCACAAGAAAAAAACACAAAGCATTTCGACCTCTTATGCGCGATGTGTGGAATTTGACACAATATGTGATTGCTCTTTCTTCCTTTTCGTTGTCCTGAGTGTTGTTTATCTTGCCTGAAGACAACTTAAGAGGTCAAAATGCATCTCATTTTGTCTTGTGATTCGTTTGTCTATGTTGTTTTGCGGAGTTATTTCAAACACTTTTTAAGATTTTTTACTAATATAGATCAAAGTAGGTTTATCAAGGGCCTCAGGTATTCTCCTTGTTCTCCTACCCCTATTTCCCTTTCCTGTCCTCAAAGTAAGTGTTTGTGACACAGGGGTGGAAGATGGGGGCACGGCAACTTCAATGGGACCGTAATATTGTGTTCAAACTGTGAGAGGGGGGGGGCACACTGTGACAGGACCACAGCATGGGTTTTTTTGCTGTTCATACAGGACTTTGCAGGGACAACACTTGGCTCTTTTGGGCCTTTCTAGGAACTTTTTCTTTTTCCAGTGGATCGTTTTCATTTTCATGGAATACACCGATATAAACAGGACGAACCTGTGTGTTGCTGAGTAGGGATGAGCCAGAGTGTAGGGTATGGGAGTTACACCCCTTAGAAAGGCATGTAGTTACACCCTCAGAAAGGCATGTAGTTACACCCCTTAGAAAGGCATGTAGTTACACCCCTCAGAAAGGCATGAGAGTTATACTCCTTAGAAAGGCATGTGAGTTACACCCCCCTCAGAAAGGCATGGGAGTTACACACCCCTCAGAAAGGCATGTAGTTACACCCCTTAGAAAGGCATGGGAGTTACACCCCTTAGAAAGGCATGGGAGTTACACACACCCCAGAAAGGCATGTAGTTACACCCCTCAGAAAGGCATGGGAGTTACACCCCTCAGAAAAGCATGTAGTTACACCCCTCAGAAAGGCATGTAGTTACACCCCTTAGAAAGGCATGGGAGTTACACCCCTTAGAAAGGCATGGGAGTTACACCCCTTAGAAAGGCATGTAGTTACACCCCTCAGAAAGGGATGTAGTTACACCCCTCAGAAAGGCATGTAGTTACACCCCTCAGAAAGGCATGGGAGTTACACCCCTTAGAAAGGCATGTAGTTACACCCCTTAGAAAGGCGTGTAGTTACACCCCTTAGAAAGGCATGTAGTTACACCCCTTAGAAAGGCATGTAGTTACACCCCTCAGAAGGCATGTAGTTACACCCCTCAGAAAGGCATGTAGTCACACCCCTCAGAAAGGCGTGGGAGTTACACTCCTCAGAAAGGCATGGGAGTTACACTCCTCAGAAAGGCATGGGAGTTACACCCCTTAGAAAGGCATGTAGTTACACCCCTCAGAAAGGCATGTAGTTACACCCCTTAGAAAGGCATGTAGTCACACCCCTCAGAAAGGCGTGGGAGTTTACACTCCTCAGAAAGGCATGGGAGTTACACTCCTCAGAAAGGCATGGGAGTTACACTCCTCAGAAAGGCATGGGAGTTATACTCCTTAGAAAGGCATGTGAGTTACACACCCCCTCAGAAAGGCATGGGAGTACACCCCTCAGAAAGGCATGGGAGTTACACACCCCTCAGAAAGGCATGGGAGTTACACCCCTTAGAAAGGCATGGGAGTTACACCCCTTAGAAAGGCATGGGAGTTACACACCCCTCAGAAAGGCATGGGAGTTACACACCCCTCAGAAAGGCATGGGAGTTACACACCCCTCAGAAAGGCATGGGAGTTACACACCCCTCAGAAAGGCATGGGAGTTACACCCCTTAGAAAGACATGGGGAATTACACCCCTTAGAAAGGCATGGGAATTACACCCCTCAGAAAGGCATGGGAGTTACGCTCCTCAGAAAGGCATGGGAGTTACATTCCTCAGAAAGGCATGGGAGTTACACACCCCTCAGAAAGGCATGGGAGTTACACCCCTTAGAAAGACATGGGAGTTACACCCCTTAGAAAGGCATGGGAATTACACCCCTTAGAAAGGCATGGGAATTACACCCCTCAGAAAGGCATGGGAGTTACGCTCCTCAGAAAGGCATGGGAGTTACATTCCTCAGAAAGGCATGGGAGTTACACACCCCTCAGAAAGGCATGGGAGTTTACACCCCTTAGAAAGGCATGGGAGTTACACCCTCAGAAAGGCATGGGAGTTACATTCCTCAGAAAGGCATGGGAGAGTTACACACCCCTCAGAAAGGCATGGGAGTTACACCCCTTAGAAAGGGCATGGGAGTTACACCCCTCAGAAAGGCATGGGAGTTACACCCCTCAGAAAGGCATGGGAGTTACACCCCTTACAAAGGCATGGGAGTTACACCCCTTAGAAAGGCATGGGAGTTACACCCCTCAGAAAGGCATGGGAGTTACACCCCTCAGAAAGGCGTGGGAGTTATATTCCTCAGAAAGACATGGAGTTACACCCCTTAGAAAGGCATGGGAGCTACACCCCTCAGAAAGGCATGGGAGTTACACCCTCAGAAAGGCATGGAAGTTACACCCCTCAGAAAGGCATGGGAGTTACACCCCTCAGAAAGGCATGGGAGTTATATTCCTCAGAAAGGCCTGGAAGTTACACCCCTCAGAAAGGCATGGGAGTTACACCCCTCAGAAAGGCATGGGAGTTACACCCCTCAGAAAGGCATGGGAGTTACACCCCTCAGAAAGGCATGGGAGTTACACCCCTCAGAAAGGCCTGGGAGTTACACCCCTCAGAAAGGCCTGGGAGTTGCACCCCTCAGAAAGGCATGGGAGTTACACCCCTCAGAAAGGCCTGGGAGTTACACCCCTCAGAAAGGCATGGGAGTTACACCCCTCAGTGGGGCATTGAAGCTACACCAGTTAAAGGGGTATATGAGTCACACCCATTGGTGGAGCATGGACATTACACCACTTAAAGGGGTATATGAGTCACACCCATGGTGGTGGAGCATGGACATTACACCACTTAAAGGGGTATATGAGTCACACCCATTGGTGGAGCATGGACATTACACCACTTAAAGGGGTATATGAGTCACACCCATTGGTGGAGCATGGACATTACACACACTTAAAGGGGTATATGAGTCACACCCATTGGTGGAGCATGGACATTACACCACTTAAAGGGGTATACGAGTCACACACCCATTGGTGGAGCATGGACATTACACCACTTAAAGGGGTATACGAGTCACACCCATTGGTGGAGCATGGACATTACACCACTTAAAGGGGTATACGAGTCACACCCATTGGTGGAGCATGGACATTACACCACTTAAAGGGGTATACGAGTCACACCCATTGGTGGAGCATGGACATTACACCACTTAAAGGGGTATACGAGTCACACCCATTGGTGGAGCATGGACATTACACCACTTAAAGGGGTATACGAGTCACACCCATTGGTGGAGCATGGACATTACACCACTTAAAGGGGTATACGAGTCACACCCATTGGTGGAGCATGGACATTACACCACTTAAAGGGGTATACGAGTCACACCCATTGGTGGAGCATGGACATTACACCACTTAAAGGGGTATACGAGTCACACCCATTGGTGGAGCATGGACATTACACCAGTTAAAGAGGTATACGAGTCACACCCATTGGTGGAGCATGGACATTACACCAGTTAAAGAGGTATATGAGTCACACCCATTGGTGGAGCATGGACATTACACCAGTTAAAGGGGCATGGATATTACACCACCTAAATGGTCATGGATATTACACCACTTAAAGGAGTATGGATATTACACGGCTTAGAGGGGCGTGGATGTTACACTACTTAAAGGGGCATGAATATTACACTACTTACAGGGGTGTGATATTACACCACTTAAAGGGGCGTGGATATTACACCACTTAAAGGGGCGTGGATATTACACCACTTAAAGGGCTGTGGATATTACACCACTTAAAGGGGCGTGGATATTACACCACTTAAAGGGCTGTGGATATTACACCACTTAAAGGGGCGTGGATATTACACCACTTAAAGGGGCGTGGATATTACACCACTTAAAGGGGCGTGTGATATTTACACCACTTAAAGGGCGTGCATGTTATATCTCTTTAAGGGGCATGGATATTATATCACTTAAAGGGGCATGGACATTACACCAGTAAAAAGGGCATGGATATTACACCACTTAAGGGGGCAGGGATATAACACCACTTGCAGGGGCAGGGATATTACATCACTTAAAGGAGCATGAAATTACACCACCTAAAGGGAATATGGATATTACACTACTTGAAGGGGCATGGATATTACACCACCTAAAGGGGTCATGGATATTACACCACTTAAAGGGGTCATGGATATTACACCACTTAAAGGGGCATGGATATTACACCACTTAAAGGGGTCATGGATATTACACCACTTAAAGGGGTCATGGATATTACACCACTTAAAGGGGTCATGGATATTACACCACTTAAAGGGGTCATGGATATTACACCACTTAAACGGGCATAGACATTAAACTACTGAAAGGGGCATGGAAATTACACCACTAAAGGGGCATAGATATTACACCACTAAAAGGGGCATGGATATTACACCACTTAAAGAGGCATGGATACTACACCACTTAAAGGGGCATGGACATTACACCACTTAAAGGGATGTGGATATTACACCACTTAAAGGGGCATGGATACTACACTAATAAAAGGGGCATGGACATTACACCAGTAAAAGGGGCAGGGAAATTCATTTAGAGGACTATGAGAGTTGTATCCCTTCGAGAGAATAGAAGACAGAAGAAGAACAAATCTGATAGAGTTTGCTTCTCTTTCCCCCCACACCCCTCCCTCCCTTTTCTCCTCTTGGTCACCTGCTGTGTGTGTGTTTCAGCCTGAACAACTACGGACAAGCTGAAGGCGTGCTATACTGCAAGAAGCACTACCAGGAAGAGGTGGTGGCCAAGAACACCCAGACCCCAATCCTCTGATGTCATCAGCCTCAGCTATGTCATCCACACCATGGTCATCATCATCATCACTGTAGCAGCAGACACCCTGAACTGTTGAAGAAGTGTAGACTTATGTATGATGCGCTAAAGCACACCTAAGTTTGAAATGAATTGGGTAAGAAAAAGAACCTTCAATAGCCATGCCCAGACATGAATATGAAAAGTAACAAACAAAACTGATGTTTTAAGAGTGAGCTGAGTTATGTTCAGGGAAGAATCTTGCAAAATAGCTGACCAGCTGCAGTCCGACTGAAAATGTTGCCTGGGTCACAGTGGTAGCATCTGGTCCTGTTTAATACCAACGTGATATTACTCCCCTGTTATTTTCCATCATATCCTGTTCTTCAGCAATTGACAGCAATGGACAGAACCTTTTTTGTTTGTTGTTTTTGAGCTGTTACAGGCCTTATAATGTAACCATGTAATAGATTGTTTAGGTGGTATTAGACTGTTTCACAAGCCATTTTCATCTCATTTGTAATTATATCATTTCTGTTTTCCTTTTGAAAACTGACCATTTCCCCCGAACGTTTTTTTATTTATGGTAGAATTTCCGTGCAATTTTGGAGATGTGAAACAATGCTCATGTGAAATAGGTACATGAATAGATTTTTCTTTAGGGCATTTTTTGAAGTTGTAGTCTTTCCTTGCTCGTATTTTTTAACTGGTTTGTCATGGTTCAAATAGACTTAGATGAAGCTTGTTTTCTTTCTTTTTTAAGGAAAGGGGGGGGAGGGGGGGGGGGGTTTGAGAAGTGATATTGGAACGCCACATTTTTGGTTTGTTCTTGGTAATCAGATGGTACCATTGATGGCACAGCTGTTTCACTCTACTCTTTTAGGAGTGACCAAACCAATGTACAAAATGACCACTACATGATCTTGTCTAGACAAACTTCTTGTCAGGTGATCAGGAAGGAGGGAAAGATGGATGTGGGCAGGGGAGGGAGCTGAAATCAGGATTCTTGTCCGCTGCCCTGGAGAACAGAAATGTCAGAGGACTTATGTTTTTTGTTGAGTTTTTTGGTGAAGCCTCTTGAAAAAGTCGGTCAGTTCTCTGTAATTTAATCCTGTCTGCTCCATAACCCACATGGTCTACGCATTCCTTGGACAAGTACTACAAACAGCTAGTGTAGGAATACTTGGGACAAGACACTTGGACACTTCTACCTTGCTTGTTCTGAAAGCCACAGCAGGGGTCTACAAGTGAGCAGCACCACTGCAGTGGACACTTCGCCCTTTCCTTCATGTGCAGGACTCTGCCTTCAAATTGTTACTGCTGATCCGGTGGATTGAGAGTGTGGCCAGGAGTATTGGCATAAAAAAAGTGGTGTGTTTGTGGTTCAGTCTTGTGTAAACAGTTCAGCAGAGGAAGCAGATTTGCAAAGCAAGAGGAAACAAAACTGGAATAGTGCTTTGGTACCTAGTCTGTTGCGGAGGTAGGGTGGTACAAGTTACCTCATACTGGGGGCAGAGTGAATTTAGTATGTCGGGACTGGCATGACCGTTACCTGCCACAGGGGAAGGGGGAGATTACTCCAGCCTTCTGATTCAAGATTTCAGAGTTAGGCACGAATTGATACATGTGGTTAACATCATCATGGATAAATGTCTAAACCTTTACTGTAATCACTGCCTCCCTACAACAACATATGAAACTCCAATGTTGTCCTCATGATTGTATATCAGTCTTTGTTATACTGCTTAGTTTAGCCTACAATTCATTCACTGGGAAACAGAAGGTTGGTAACCAGAAGTTTTGTGTTGGCTATAACATTTTAGAACCTAATAGGTGACTTGAAATATAATGCTTGTCTTTCCTCACCTTGACCAACACCTTTATTCCAGATTCTGTTCAGTCAGTGGAGGTTTTGAACAGGACTTTGCTGCTGACACTTAACTCTGTAGTGCTGATGGTGTTGATCTGAGCCACTGTTTCATTTCTCCAAACAGGATTACTGATGTTTCAGGTGCTGCAGTAAAATGATTATAGTTTTCCTCTACCATTTCTTGGTCTGCTGTGTCTGTACCAGCAGTGCTGATGTTAGTTTTCCTCTACCATTTCTTGGTCTGCTGTGTCTGTACCAGCAGTGCTGATGTTAGTTTTCTTCTACCATTTCTTGGTCTGCTGTGTCTGTACCAGCAGTGCTGAACTCAATGTATCCTGTTCAACAAATGTTTACCTTTGTCTCCACCTTTTCTGTTGTTCTTCACCTGTGCCTTTTTTTTTTTTTTTGCATTTTTATGCATTTTTTTTCTCTCCTATGCATCCTGCCTTGGACATGCAGATCTAGTCTCACTCTACTCTTGGTGACACAGAGTGACTCTCAGAGTCCAGAGTCTGTGCTGCTGGCAAAGTGATGAATAGTTTTGGCTTTACTTTCATAAAAAACAACAACATACAAGTTCTGAATATTCATTTACAGGCTGTCTTCTGTTCTGTCCCATGTTATACCTGTATGTAAGCACAAATACATGGCAGTCTTGCAGAGACATAGACAAACAGAGACACTGTCATCTCATTTGCATGATTTATGATAACGTATTTTAGAGTCAGACTGCCATATCCTGTCAGAGAAATGCTAACACAGTTTTTAAACTTTGAATCATGTTCTATGAATATAATCATGTGTAAAAGATTTTTATTCAAAGTCATCTCTCAGCTAAACTGAATTTCCAGCTAATCTTCAAATCAAAATATCTGGATCAGCATGTTAGTGACTGTTAAACAGCAACTTATTTTTGATGTCTTTTTTCATGTTTCTAGTGCAATACTTTTTTCTTCTTTTTTTTTTTTCACAGACTGGGCTAAATAAAACAAGTATTTTGAAACCACAACTTTACAATAATATCTCACTGATTATATTTTTTAACCCTTATATTTCTGTCATTTACTTTTCAGGCCTGCTTGCAATGTGTGCTATCTTCTGTTAAATTCTGTTTGGCGTGTATTTAGAGATGATCATGATAGTATGAATGGTTTGAACATGAACAATAAAAGGAGCATTTATATAACTTCCTATTTTCGGACACAGTCTTCTTTGTGGGCAAATCTGAGTGGGGTGCAGCTGGAGATGGCTGAGGGACAGAAAGATACTCCCATGTGAAAGAGGGAGAGAGAGTGATTTGCTGACTTGGGAAATGTCACAGGGATGGATCCCTTTGAATAAAAGTCTATAGAACTAAAAAACAGCGTAAAGAAGACATCGAACAGTCAAGTTTATGATAGAAACATGCACATAAACTTTTTGTGTGTTCCTCGTTTCTTTGCTCTTTCGCTCACATTAGCTTGACTCTTGACACTGCTCATTCTGAACCCACACAGCCACTCTCAGGCTTTTCCTGTGCAGTCTCAACACTGATAGTTCATAGGTGAGCACTCAATGTAAGGGCATCATGAGGCAACTCGCCAGAAGATTCACCGCACTGCAGCCGAGTCATTTCAATGGTTTTGACAGCAGTTATTCAGATCCGACACAGGCAAGACACCGGCTACGTGGAGCTGCCGTGCCTCCTACCAACAACCACCACTGTGAGCAGGAAATCCCTCTGCTGGGCGCACTACCTTCATCCAATGGTGGTCTCCATAAACTGACACCACATGAACTCTGACTTCACATGAACTCTGACTTCACATGAACTCTTGACTCCTCATGAACTCTGACTTCACATGAACTCGACTCCTCATGAACTCTGACTCCACATGAACTCTGACTCCACACAAACTCTGACACCCCTTGAACTCTGATTCCACAAAAACTCTGACACTCCATGAACTCTGACACCACATGAACTCTGACATCCCATGAACCCTGATACTACATGAACTCTGACCTACAGACATGGGGTATCATGAAAAGAAACTGAGGTCACTTTGAAAGCAAGGTATAAGGAGCCAAAGCATCTGGTTAAACAAAACGTTGATCAATCAATTCATCAAAAAGGCAAATAATCTTTTTGCACCATCCCACGTTATAAAGAAATAACTTCATTATAAAAGCAATATTTTCTACATAATTCTGTCACATTGACAAAAAGCAATCTCTTGCAGTTATGATAAAAGAAAAATATATTCCATCTCAAAAAGTAAAAAGGTCCCTGAAAATCCATGACATGTGGCATAAAATTCAGGGGATACATGGCAAAGGTGAAATGGGAAAGAAACGCCTCTGAATGCCAAAAAAATGACTGAACTTGGCTCTCTTTGGTAGGTAATGTATATGTTCACTGCTGGCACTGGCGGATCATCCTGAGTGAGGCTGTGCATGGGGCAATAACTCTCATGAATTGCCAAGGTATGAAGGTAATGAGCAGAAAATTAAAAAAAAAAAAAATGCTCAAAACAGGAAAACAAAAGTTCAGACGTTTTGATTCTAAATGAAGTTAGAAGTCATGACTCATAGATGATAAGTATTCCTAACACCTACACACACACACACTCTGAGAGAGATGAATGTGTGTTTGTGTACATGTTCATGCATTTGTGTGTGTTGGAGTGTATGTGCTTGCTGGGTATCAGGCTTGCTTTGACGACTTCAGATTGGCAAATGTTATACAGGAACAGATTTCCTGCCTGAATCCATTCCATGTCATAGTGTATATCACATTGCTCATCACTTTTTATTGACCAGTTTGTAGATGTGCACCAACAACTAATGCACAGACACTCATGCAATCACACAGGCACGCAAAGCACTTTTCAGTTTCACTGCACAGCTTAAGAGATTTATGCACAACTGATGGAGTTACAACCCTCCCCCCACCCTCCTCCCAGCCCAAGTTAAACTGCTGTATCAGTGTTTTCTACTTCACTTTGAAGCTATTCTTTAGGAAAATGAAGTTGTATATTCATCAAAACGTTTATCAGCTTCAAGAGATTTATGCAGACTGATAGTTTCTCTCTCTCTTGTCTCACACACACACACACACACACACACACACACACACACTGTTATTCCTTATTATTCTGTGTCATATCTTCTACTTTACTTTCCAAGCTATTCTTTGATTCAACAAATAAACAGACATCCAGTTTGGACAACAATTCATGATGCAATGACTGATTTATCACACACTGTTAGTACCATGTGGCCAAAAAATAACTACTAGTAGCACTACCAATGCAGTTCAACTCTTGTGTTCTACACATAACTATGATCACAAACGTTCTCATGATCAGAGAAAACAAATTCATAAAAAAGAATAAGGCAGGAATCCTACAGTTGGAGAACTAAAGTATCGGAGGCATGTTCTCCTGATTTTCGAATCCTGGCTTTATACTGACAGAGATCCTAGATTCACTGTTAGTGTTCAACAAAAGATAATTACCTGCAGTTTTTCCCCTTTTTTTTAACACTTAATAACAAACATGCTTTCTGAAGATATCACAAAACAAGTCTGCCTGCATTGCTTGTTTAACTGAATACCAGATGGTTTCAAAGCAAGTAACTTAAGTCAGGAACTGAAGCATATTTCAAAAAAACAAAAAATACTGTTTCCATTGAGCAAACTTGACAAACAAACTGTCCTATAATCTGTCAAGTTTGTCCAGTAGAACCATGACTTTTTCTTTTTAAAACTCAAATACCAGTTGACTAATTTAAAAAAAAAAAAAAGTAAATGTCTTGTTCACTTCTTGTTTGCTTGCTTTCATTATTCTTCTGACTTGTTCAACCTTGAGTCCACGCCATGTTTGGGCATTGCTGAACAGGCCACGATTCTATGCTCCAGCAATGCTTAGACAACAGACCCATGTACTTAAATCAACATTATTGCAAAACTATGCAAGTGACAAGTTTTCACAGCTTAAAGTAAAACCTACATTTACACCATGTCAAAAATTTTGGGCCAAAACTGATCTTCATTCAGTCACGGATTTATGTAAAAAACAAAATAATGTGTGAGTTTGTCAAAGCATTGTAAATTCTAAAGATACATTCATAGGATGATATGGCATTTCAATATGATGCCAAACAATTAATTTTTATAACACTTAGCTGTGAAGAATTTTTCACATTTTGGTTGAATAGCTTTCCCGATATAATGAAATGAAGTACTCAGTCTGCTCATGTAATAATAAAACGATGTTCTCATCTATTGAAAACAAAAAGCACATCCTGGAGTAGAAAAATGCAATATATTGCTGTAGCTTCGCTTGGCAATAAATGATCATGTTTTTTTTGTTTGTCTTTACTTTGACAAAATGGTTGTAGAGACGATAGAGTTGAAGTGAAAATCCATGATGTTCATGCCAATAAGCATCAAACTAACCAAGCAGGAGATGCTGCTGCCCAGGTGTAAACTTGGAAGGGCTCATAAACCTGACCTGCAATCATTCTTGTAAACTACCACTGGCACTAAAAAATAATGACTGAAAGAAATGGAATAATCTTACAGGTTTGAAATGGAACTGCTCATGCTATATATATATATTTTGACTTTAAAATACATTCTAAATTAGAAACCGAATAATCTTACAGGTTTGAAATGGAACTGTGCATGCTATATTTTGACTTTTAAAATACATTCTAAATTGTTTTTTCAGTGTGCTGAATGATGTTACTTGCTCTAAAGAAAACGGTACGTGTGTGTGTGTGTGTGTGTGTGTGTGTCAATATCAACAGTAATGGACAGCTTTTGAAATGATGACAATATCTCAACAACATATTTGAAATGATGACAATATCTCAACAGCATACACACATGCAGTCACATGCAGTATGATACAACACAAAAATCTGACCATGCAAAAGTGTAATCCAGCTGCCTACTTTTCATCACTGAGTTAACTGCAGAATATGACTGTGACAAGGACACACAGATCAACCATTTCTCCTTCACTCTGAAAAAAAAAGAAAAAAAAAAAGTATGCTTCCAATTTCACCTAAATTTTTTCTCTACACAGACAGGTCCACATTTCTCTTTCAATCAGTGATACTCTCTTTGGATGTCACATTTCTTTTATTGTTCTTTTTCCTGCCTTTTTTTCACATTTTCTGTTGAGATACATGGTTTCTCTCTCAGAATGACTCACATTTTCTGTTGAGATACGTCTTTCTCTCTCAGAATGACTCATATTTTTTACATTTTCTGTAGAGATACGTGTTTCTCTCTCAGAGTGACTCATCTTTTTCACATTTTCTGTTGAGATACGTGTTTCTCTTTCAGACTGACTTATCTTTTTCACATTTTCTGTTGCGATACATGTTTCTCTCTCGTCTCAGAATGACTCAAATTTTTCACATTTTCTGTTGAGATACGTAATTCTCTCTCAGAATGACTCAAATTTTTCATTTTCTGTTGAGATACGTGTTTCTCTCTCAGATATTTTCTTTCTGCATGTCTGCACCTGCTGCTCTTTCAAAGTTATGTCAACTCTTTGCCTTTTGTTCCTACATCTTTTCATTTACTGGTAAATCTTTTTCCCTCATCGATTTAGAGTCACATTCGGTCTTTCTCTCATAGACATACACACACATTCCAAATCTTTTTCGTACCCAGTTTCCTTTTGGTCTGAAACTACCAAAATCAAGGTATCAGTAGGAATTACAGGAAGCAGTTCTGCTCTTTCATCTTTTCCCCTAATTCTGATTTCATGACACCAACTCCCCCCCCCCCCCCCCCCCCCATCTTGCTCTTTCTACTTCTCCTCTCTCTCATTCTTCTCTCCCTCCATACACTCCCACTGGCTCCGACACAAGAGTGATAGATTGTCTTTCTGCCCATTTAACTTTCTTCTCCAATAGTCCTAGTCACAGAAGTTACATCACTCGCTCCAATGATGTAAAAGACACAGCAACATACAAACTCAGTTTGTACGACATGCTCTCACCATGACAAATTTGCAGCAACACAAACAACGGACCCATCACTTCAGACATTGATGTATCCCGCTCTCTACTGAGTCGTTGACATAGCAGCAGCTTGAACAGGAAGATCAGCACAATAGTCAGTGTGGAAGCCAGGCCCCTTAGACACGCCATTTTGATGTCCATCTCCATGTACTGCCGTATGAACACAATCACACAGAAGTAGGCACTGAGCCCATCGCAGGTGAACAACGGGATGAAAACAGCCCACCATGAGACTTGCCAAACTTCTTCATACTTCAGCACTGCCAGCACAGAAAAAAATGAAAACTGACACCAGGTGGAGCCACAGTTCAAAGGCTGTCATGCGAAGCCAGCGCACCAGTTCTTGGAGAGTGAAAAACATGGTGACGTTTCACAGCTCAAACACCAAGTGATTCTTTGATGCAGTTGTGCCCCTGTGGCTGGGAGAGGTCAAGCCCTTATAATGGGTGTTCTTCGTTGATAACAATTCCATCCTGTTCTCAGCTAATGCCAAAAGCTTGGTCCCATGAGAAACCATGCCTGCAACAGATGTAAGAAAAAAGAACAGTCAAGAGATAAAAGAGACAGAGAGCTTCAACGGTCAGTCTTGTGACAATGAACTGAAGCTGGAACTGGTGCTGCGTGTTCTCCTCTGTTAGACAGGGTGTATGATTGTGTGTCCATGGAGGGTGGGGATAGATAAGTAGCAACATTTTTCTTTCTATACTAACAGATCTTTAAAAATAATATCTCTGTCCCTGTGTGTGTGTGTGTGTGTGTGTGTGTGTGTGTGCGCGCGCATGCATGATTGTGTGCTTGTGCATCTGGGATCCTTACCACAAAAGGACATTGATAACCTTGAAAAGATTCACAAGAGAGCAGCATGGTTCATAACAGGGAACCATATCAGAGAGAAAGGGAATACTAGGAAGAACATGAGGAAATTTGACTGGAAACCCTTAGAAGAGAGAAGAGCTTTTATCAAACTTAATATCTTCTTCAAAGGCAGAGCTAAACTGGTTGATATACCAATGGAACAACTAGTATTGAAATAAAAGTAGCACCAGGAGTGGCGGTCAATCTTATGCCATACCAGCATCAAACATTGACAGCCATCTACATTCTTTTTATCCTAGTTCTGTACAGCTGTGGAACTCACTGCCGGGTGCCATCAAGATTGCTACAAATGCAGTCTCATTCAAGAATCAAACTGATACGACATTCTTGAGATCTGCATATTGGCTGATTTTTGCATTTTAACCTGCCCAGATATTTTATTGTTACCTGGCCCTGAATCTGGCCATTGCTTTTAACTTTTTGGATATCGTGTGCGACTCCTTGTTGCCAAATTTCACTCCATGGGCCAACAGGCTGAGTCTCACTTTATTTTTATTTTATTTCATTTTATTTTACTTTTTAACATGCGCGCTGGTGACCTACTCGTTTTTTTGAGTGAACCAGTATTTTAGGAAGAAGATGAAGGGTTTTGTGTACATTGTGTGAGCATAAACATCACTTGTCATAAAAACTGGTTTTCAGTCATCAGTTTCAATTGATGCCAGACGCAATATTAAATGGACAACTGGTAGTCCTCGATTATAATTCTAACCAGACAACATGAGATATCCTTTAATGTTTGCTCAGAAACAATGTGGTTATACTGTCAAGTGTACTTATATGTTATAATCAATACAAAAAGGGGTGTACACATCTGTTCAATAAAAAAAAAATGCTTAAAATAAAAATGAAAGGGGGGAGGTGGATGGAGGAGTCCGAGAGGTGGGGGAGGTGGTGAAGAGGGCGGCTCTAAATCGGGATTTTGGCTTTACCCATCCTACCTTCTCCCCAATCTTCAACAGTTTAACAACCCATTGTTCTCTGTGCAGGTGATTTAAAAGTAACCATAGAAATTAAACATGTTGAAACGCTGACCTGGCAGTCTAGATCTGAAGTACCGAAATGATTCAGAAAGTAGATCATCAAGACTTCTGTTCAGCTAATGTGTGTGGTGGTCGATGTCGGCTTTGTATCTACTTCCGGTTTTCAAAGCGAACTATTCGTATTTTCATATAAAGCCATTTATTAAAAAAAAGAAAGGAAAATTTTAAACTTTAACAGTCTCAATCCGGTCAAAATCGTACAATTATGTTTGGGATCACATAATTCAGCAAGATTTTCTTCGTGTTGTGAATAAATTCGAAATCAGTGACATAACTTTGCATTACTCTCTGATTGCCGCACTGTGAACCCACATTGTGTGGTCTGCTAGGCGAAGGCAGGAAAAGGTAAGTAGAAATGAGGGCAGCTTCCTGTTTACATCATCTTACCACCTCCTCTTTAGTTGAAGAGAATCTCAGACCGTGGCTTTGTCGTTACATGAGTGCACTTAGTTTCTGATATACACCGAACTGTCGACGCAAAACTATGATACATTTGTCTATGTTGTATAACATAATGCCTTGAACTTTCGTACAGTCCATCCAGTCCCAAGTTTGGGAAGTGGAATGGCAGTGTCAACAGTATCCTCTCCAGACCCAGGGCGTAGGGGGTTCCAAGAGTGGATTCACTGCTTTACCACACTGTCTGTTTGTGTCATGGTGTCAATCACTAAAAAAAGAAAAAGGGTAAGGTATTTGGGGCATGAATGTTCGAACTGAAAGAGAGAAATTCCATGAAATTGGTGAAAATCAAAACGAATGGGAGAACTCTTCGTTTTGACTGATTGCAGGGTACGTAAGGTAAGGGGGAGAACGGAGGGGTGAAGACAGGATTCCCCATCTAACTGGAGGGAAGGGGGTGAAGATAGGATTCGCCATCTAACTGGAGGGAGAGGGGGGTGAAGACAGGATTCCCCATCTAACTGGAGGGAGGGGGAGATGACAGAATTCCCCATCTAACTGGAGGGATGGGGGAGACAACAGGATTCCCCATCTAACTGGAGGGAGGGGGAGACGACAGGGTTCCCCATCTAACTGGAGGGGGGGGGAGACGACAGGGTTCCCCATCTAAGTGGAGGGAGGGGGTGATGAGAGGATTCCCCATCTAAGTGGAGGGAGGGGGGTGATGAGAGGATTCCCCATCTAAGTGGAGGGAGGGGGGGGTGATGACAGAATTCCCCATCTAAGTGGAGGGAGGGGGTGATGACAGAATTCCCCATCTAACAGGAGGGGGAGGGGGAGACGACGGGATTCCCCATCTGACTGGAGGGAAGGGGAGACGACAGGATTCCCCATCTAAGTGGAGGGAGGGGGTGATGTCAGGGCTCCCCATCCACCTCCAAAGTTTCAAATTGTCATTGAAATAGTAAGGCAACCTCCACACCACTGTGTACAAGAGTCGAATCTGCTGTGTGGTAATTTTTTTTTTTCTTTCTTTCTCTCTTTTTTATTTGAAGGTGCCTGAAATGTAGATCTCTGTAAAACATTTCATGCTTGCTCACTTGCCCAAATTTCAGTTTAGAATTGGGAAGAGTGGGATGTCAGCTATTTGTAATCCACCAACACTGTTCCTTCTCGTGACATCCCTTCACACACACACACCCCCCCCCCTTTATTCCCTCCCTCTTCTTCCTGCATCCTTCATCTACCTTTGGAAAATGCAGAATGTGAATAATTATTTTCTTACCTGAAAATGCATGACATAGGCTGATGGTGAAAGTGATGGGACTGTTGTTTTATGTGTCCCAGCAAAACATCCAGGGTGAGTGGATTGTGACTGCGGTGTTTAAAGATGGCTTAATTAAGGCCTAAGTGAAAACATACATGTATACCTGAGCACACATACACACACATAATCATGTACGTATACACACAAGGACACAGATTTATCGCACACATATGCAAATGCACACACACGTGGGGCCGGAATAGCTCAGTTGGTAGAGCATTGGAGTCGTAATCTTGGGGTTGCAGGTTCGCATCTCCACCGGGCCGTTTTGGTACAGGAGGATATTTCCCTCGGGAGTTAACATTGGTTCTGACTCCATTCCGGATGCAGTCTTTTGAATGAGACTATAAACCGAGGTTCCGTGTGTGAACGCACGCACAACATCTTGCACACATGTAAAATCCTATCACCAGCTTTCGGAAGAGAAGGCCAGTTTGGCTGTTGGTATGGATGACACGTTACACATAGCATGCTTCTTCCCCAAAGTTGGAGATGGCTGCCTTAATGGCGGGATATAAAAAATGGTCATACACTCAAAAGTGTCAGAAAATCAACATGATGATTGTGGACACTAAAAGAAAGAAGAAGACACACACACACACACACACACAGAGCTTGATATATGCACATGTGCATGTGCTTATGCGTGCATGTACATTAGGGGCAGACTCCTACACACACAGGAAAATCGAATGGTAAACTAACTTTGCCACTCCAGAGTGGTTTTTTTTTTTTTTTTTAAATTAATTGATCTGTGGATAACAATTAATAGGTTCTTTTTCAAATTAAAACAAATTTGTGTTGATCAATGGATGACTATTTATGGGTTCTTTTTCAAATTAAAACAAATTCATGTGCAGTTGTTTGTGTGTGAGAGCCAGTTTCTACAAAATTGTGGCTGATTTGCAGAACAAAGAAAATGGGAGGAAGGAGACGGCTGCTGATTCTGTATGGCAGTCAGACAGGGACAGCTCAGGACACTGCAGAGAGACTGGGGAGGGAAGCCAAACGACGATGGTTTTCTGTCAAATTGTCTTCCCTTGATGATTATCCAGTGGTAAATGTTGATGTTGTTGATAATACTTGTTCTTCATTGGAGATGCTTGGGTTGTTCTCTATAGCAGGACCTCTTGCAGTGGCCTCTGCACGTCTTACATACAGTCAAGCTGTCCTATCCATTTCAAAATTTCAGACTGAGGGTAGAAACATACAATAAAATGTTTGCTAGCAAGATTGTTTGTACATAATTCACTAAAATGTTGACTGAATCCATTTTGAGGTGCTAATGGAAGAGCCTGAAACTTGGCAAAGTTTTGCATACAATGCACCTCGCCAGTAGTACACAACAGATGGCTTGTTGACAAGTAAAGGTATAGATGATTGATGCTTGAAGAAAGAAATGCAACACTGCAAAGTCCTCAGTGTTGACAGTCTGCAAGCAAATGTCGGCAGAATTGAAGAGTAGAGGCATTAAAAGCTGTTGACTTAGAAAAGAGAAGAATAATTTTGAGAGGTACTTATGCATACACACACACAGACACACAGTGCATATATACACATACAGATACACAAACACACGCATGCAGGCATGTAACCACACATGCTTGTACACACACACACACACACACACACACACACACACACACACACACACACAGAGTAGATTTTGCATGAGATTCTCATATTTCATGTCACGGGAGATGGGAAATATTGTCCAGGCATTATGTGTTCTTTCAGTGCTATATTTGTGGACATCTTATTGGGAAAAAGATACTTGAAGAGCTGTTGTGTTTCAAAGGTCGTGGAGTTGATTTTGACCCAGCACTAACAGCCCTAGTATAGACCTCTCTGTTTTGTTGGCTTTAGACAAGATGAAATGAAACGGAATGCATTTGAAGTTTGAGGTTGATCATGTTCACAACACTTTATCGGTGATTTTTTAGTAATTCTCATGAAACTGCTACAGGTTTAACTATTACCATGTATAAACCATAACCTCTGCATGTATTTCAGGAATTCAGATACAAATACGTGAAAAAAAAAAAAAAAAAACTTTTTCACATGCAACGGATGTCTGCAGGCAGTATGAATATACACACAGAAGAAAGGAAATCTTTCATACAGGCATGTAACAGGAGATAAGCATAAAAGCCACTATAGTACATTCCTCCTGCTGACATGTACTGTGGGAAAGTTGCTGCCTCAATTTGATGTTTTTGCAGAGCAAGCAGGGGAGTTGAGGGGGGGGGGGGGGGGGGGGGGGGGGGGACAGGGGGATGGGAGAAAGGGTGGAGAGAGGACAGGGTGGGGCCAGAGAGAGAAGAGGGTAGGGGAGGGGAGGGGGGGAATGGGGAGGATAGGCGGGAGGGGGGAGTTGGAGAAGGAGGGGCGGGGGGGAACAAGGAAAGAGGGGACAGAAGTGGGGAAGGGGGAGGAGAGAAAGGAGGGGGAAGGGGGGGTGACAAGTGTTTGTATCAGCAGCAGGTATTGTTGCAGAAAGAGCTGATCGGTGAACAATTGGCGATCTTCGTGTGTGCCACAACGGGACAAGGGGACCCCCCTGACAACATGAAGGTGACATGACAGTGTGAGGTCTCCTGGTCAGGTGACAGTGTACAGCTACATCTGTCTCAGTGTCTCTGACAACATGAAGGTGAGGTCCTGTCAGTGACAGTGTACAGCTGTGTCTGTCTCAGTGTCTCAACCTGACAACATGAAGGTGAGGTGACCTGTCAGTGACAGTGTACAGCTGTCTGTCTCAGTGTCTCCCTGACAACAGGTTCTGAAGTGACAGTGAGGTCTCAGTGTCAGTGACAGTGTGTCAGACAGTGTCAGCTGTGTCTGTCTCAGTGTCTGACCCATGAAGGTGAGGTCCTGTCAGTGACAGTGAGGTCCTGTCAGTGACAACAGTGTACAGCTGTGTCTGTCTGTCTCAGTGTCTCCCTGACAACATGAAGGTGAGGTCCTGTCAGTGACAGTGTACAGCTGTGTCTGTCTCAGTGTCTGACATTCTATGCCTCAGACATGTTGTGTATGTGTCTGTTGACTTCACTCAATATCATATGTGTGTGTCTGTTGACTTCACTCAATGTCTTGTTGTGTGTGTCTGTTGACTTCACTCAATGTCTTATGCTGTGCGTCTGTTGACTTCACTCAATGTCTTATGCTGTGCGTCTGTTGACTTCACTCAATGTCTTATGCTGTGAGTCTGTTGACTTCACTCAATGTCTTATGCTGTGAATGTGTCTGTTGACTTCACTCAATGTCTTATGCTGTGAGTCTGTTGACTTCACTCAATGTCTTATGCTGTAAATGTGTCTGTTGACTTCACTCAATGTCTTATGCTGTGAGTCTGTTGACTTCACTCAATGTCTTAATGTGTCTTATGCTTAGTCGTTGTGTCTGTTGACTTCACTCAATGTCTGTTGTCTGTTGACTTCACTCAATGTCTATGCTGTGAATGTTATGCTGTGAGTCTGTTGACTTCACTCAATGTCTTATCTTATGCTGTGAGTGTCTGTTGACTTCACTCAATGTCTTATGCTGTGAGTCTGTTGACTTTGACTTCACTGTGAATGTGTCTGTTGACTTCACTCAATGTCTTATGCTGTGTCTGTCTGTTGACTTCACTCATGTCTTATGCTGTGAGTCTGCTGACTTCACTCAATGTCTTATGCTGTGAGTCTGTTGACTTCACTCAATGTCTTATGCTGTAAATGTGTCTGTTGACTTCACTCAATGTCTTATGCTGTGAATGTGTCTGTTGACTTAGCTTAATGTCTTATGCTGTGCGTCTGTTGACTTCACTCAATGTCTTACGCTGTGTGTCTGTTGACTTCTTCACTCAATGTCTTTACATAGACTGTCCATTTCTCCATGTATCTCATTCTGTTTCTTGTTTTGTCATGTTCTCCGTCTGTCTACCTGCCTTTTGTACTCCCAGTTCTTATAGAACAGGGAGTACTTTAGGATGGGAACGAAGAAATGCTGTCTGTCTGTGTGTCTGTCTGTCGGTCTGTGGTCAAAATGTGTTCCACTCACTCCAGACACAAAACTTCTAGGCCAATCTTTCTGAAAATTTGTAGGTATGTTATTATGGGTCACGGATGATGCTGATGTATTATTTTACCAGAATAGCCGTTACTAACAACTATAACGGCCCAGAACGTTTTTTTTATGGAATATCTAGAAAATGATAACGCAAACAAAAATAATGTCAAAGCTTCTTTGCGTCATAAACCGAAGTGACTAAATACATTATGATGCATGTTTGATTGTGACATTGTATTCAAGATAAACTGGGAGTACATTTATATGCTTTGCATCTTTTTTTTTTTTTGTCTCACTTTCTCTTTGCCATGTCATGACTTAATGAATGCTCATGCCTTAATCAGGTGTGTGAGCAGTTAAGAGTTTCATTGATGTGTGTTTTAGATTGTGTGCGTGCGTGTGTGTGTGTGTGTGTGTGTGTGTGTGTGTGTGTGTGTGTGTGTGTGTGTGTGCTGTTGTTTGCCCCCTTGCGGGTAAGCACAGCTTGTGATTGAGCCAACTGAGCATATAAGGAAATGCATTTTTAAGGCTTTTCTGTTTGTGTTGTTTCTCTCAACCTCCTATCTGCCTGCCCATATGTCTGTCTGACTGTCTTTTTTTTCTTTCTCTCTTTCTGTGTTCCTCAGTCCTAGCACATTAACTGCTTTAATTCTTCTGCTGATTCTTTATATTCTTTCAATTTTCCATAGCTCTGTTATTGTCTCAACATGTGTTTTCCCCATGCTCTTACTTTGTCATCAGTGCTGCTTTCTCTGTGGTCCATGTCTCTTATTCTTTCAGTCTTCAAAACGGTTCCTCGTGAACCATCTCTATAGATCTTATGTTCTTTAAAACTGAAGCTCCTAACTCTTTGGTATGTTTGTGACAGATGTTCTGGCGCTTTCTGATGAGGAAAAAAAACCTCCCTGCTGACTCCCTGTGCAGTCTGCATTATGCCGTCCTTGGCCTGGGTGATTCGTCGTATCAAAAGTGAGTTGGTTAGAGGAGTGAGAGAGAAAGGGGCCATGATGGTCCTCTGTGTGTGTGTGTGTGTGTGTGTGTGTGTGTGTGTGTATGTGTGTGTGTGTGTGTGTGTGTGTGTGTGTGTGTGTGTGTGTGTGTGTGTGTGTGTGTGTGTGTGCACATGCACCTATACATTAGTGTGTAGGTGTATGTATATATGTGTGTTGGTGCATGCATGTGTGTGACTCATTGTAGTAAATATCCCTGGGAGTTCGAGCTCCCAAATGCAGAAGAAGATCTAGTAAAATGTACCCTAATTCATAGACTAACTCTGTAGCCAGTAAAATTAAATGAATTTTTTGTTTTTAGAAATACGCATGATTTCCTAGTTGAAATTAGTTGCCAGAATTATCAGATATATTTGGGAAAAAAAAAAAAAATTTGCAGGTCAATATTGTAGCAAACAACAATAACCCCCCAAAAACAACAAAGCAACAATGGCGACAAAACTGTTCAAAGAGCAACAGTACACCTCAAACGCCTTGCACTTTTCAAGGGACAAAATGGGAATGAGGAATTTTCATTTGCAGATTTAACTTTGTGGCCAAAAAACTTCACAAGCGACTGGAGCAGCTGGGAGGACAGCCTGTGATGAAGCCGGGATTGTCCGATGAACAGCACGACTTGGGGTAAGGTGGCTTTTTGTCTCCCTTTTCTATTTCCAGCAAGGGGCCATGGGATGGGGGGGGGGGGGTGGGGGGGGGGGGGGGGGAGTGGAAAGGAGGAACCGAGTTAGATCAGAGTTGATACTGATGAAGCAGGTAGAAAGAGTTTGCACAGTTGCCATGAACAGATCAGGTTGATATTGATGAAGCGGGGGTAGGAAAGAGTTGCACAGTTGCCATGAACAGATCAGGTTGATATTGATGAAGCAGGTAAGAAAGAGTTTGAGTTTGCACAGTTGCCATGAACAGGTCAGGTTGATATTGATGAAGCAGGTAAGAAAGAGTTTGCACAGTTTGCCCAGTTGCCATGAACAGATCAGAGTTGATATTGATGAAGCAGGTAAGAAAGAGTTTGCACAGTTGCCATGAACAGGTCAGAGTTGATATTGATGAAAGGTAAGAAAGAGTTTGCACAGTTGCCATGAACAGATCAGAGTTGTTGATGTTGATGAAGCAGGTAGAAAAGAGTTGCACAGTTGCCATGAACAGATCAGAGTTGATGTTGATGAAGCAGGTAGGAAAGAGTTTGCACAGTTGCCATGAACAGATCAGAGTTGATGTTGATGAATCAGGTAGGAAAGAGTTTGCACAGTTGCCAGGAACATTGGTTGCATTGAGGTTGCTTGACGGTCAGTTTCTGCCCTTCAAGCAGAACTTTGAAGTGGTGTCCATAACCTTTTCTTTTAAACTTTATTCACTGCATTGAACTGGTGTCCATAACCTTTTCTTTTAAACTTTATTCACTGCATTGAACTGGTGTCCTATAACCTTTTCTTTTAAACTTTATTTAGTGCATAGTCCTGTAAACATTTCATAATATTATGTGGTGAGGGAAGGGACACTACTCATAGTCTTAAATGAGATAAATGCAGAATAAGACTCAAAGGAACTTGATTTCATTTTCATCTGAGAGCAAGACTCCTTAGAACCTGGTTTCATTTCATCTGCATCTGCAGTTGATATTACTGAGAAATGTTTCAGTTTATTTACAGGTAAACCAATCACTTGCAGTTGAATGGTTGGTGTCACTGCAAGCAGTTTAGTATTACAAATCAGTTTGCTGCTTAAGAATTCTGCTTTTTCAGATCCTTAACATAGAAAATAACAACATTTGCTCTTAGCATCTTGCATACACATAAAATCCAGCCACCATCTTTTGGAAGAGAGAGCAGTTTGGTCACAAGTATTGAAGACACTTACACGTCCTCCATGGAACGTCAAAGGGATCAGTGACTGATATTCAGCTGAGTGACATGAGAAACAAATGATTAGTGCCAGTAAGCTCTCCAGTTGGCTCTCCCCAAATAGGCAGTGCATTACATAAAGGAGCATGGATTGCAAAGTGCTTAGAACTTGGTCTCTAGCTGAGGATAGGCGCTATAGAGTTACTGTCAGTAAAAATGAAGATGTACTGTATACAGTGCAAACTGTTGATACCACCCTGAAAAATCCTGAAAGAAACAGGGTCTCTAGAGGGTGAGTCTTATGAAGATGGAAATCTCACCTGACAAAAACAGAAATGTTCAACAACCACAAGTCTTTAAAAAGAGAGGTCTCTGTGGATTTGGAAATCTGAAATGCCAATGACAAGAGCTATGGAGCAGAGACGCCACTGGACGTTAGAGGTCACTTCAAGACTGATATCTCCTACAAGAAGTGTTCCATTCACAGCGCTCCATTCACACTGCTGTCTACATCATCCGTCACAGCCCTGATGCTTCAATACTGATACCTCCTACAAGAAGCGCTCCGTTGACACTACTGTCTATGTCATCCATCACAGCCCTGATGTGGCTGGCTGCAACCTACTGTGTGGGGAGATAGCTCAGGAGTTTGGACTCATTCATTTCGCAGTGTTCAGCTTCTTTTACAAACTCAACATTGTGTTAAAGAACAGTCTTTGACAAGCAGTCATGGTTTGGAGCATGATGCTGTGTGAGTTCCTCTGATGCTGTGTGATTTCCTATGATGCTGTGTGAGTTCCTTGATGATATGATGCTGTGTGATTTCCTATGATGCTGTGTGAGTTCCTTGATGATATGATGCTGTGTGATTTCCTATGATGCTGTGTGATTTCCTGTGATGCTGTGGGATTTCCTATGATGCTGTGGGATTTTCTATGATGGTGTGTGAGTTCCTATGATGCTGTATGAGTTCCTTTCATCAGTACAGCCCTTGTTGTTGAACATGAGTCTCTCCAAACAGGAGTGACAAGGGAGAGCAGCGGTGTCGCATCAGTCTGCTCTTCCGTAGTCTCTATTTAGTGTGTGTGTATGTGTGTGTGTGTTTTCAGACAGGACGCTGTCATTGACCCCTGGTCGTCGGAACTGTGGGATCATCTGTTGCAGTTGTCCCCCTTACCTGCAGGTCAAACTATCATCAGTGCCGATGTAAGGTAGGAAAACATGGAAGCGAATGACTGGATCAGTGTTGTTTCTGTCACATCAAGGATAGTTGAAGGCTTTATTATTTTCAACGACAGCTGGTAATATTCACTTGGTCAACTTGGGGTGGGATAGGCATTCAGCCTTTTGTCAAAGCATACACATGCTGTTGTATGTGCCCCAGCACAGCTGGTTCATAGGTCTGTGGATGTACACACTACTGTTAGAGGGCTAGTACAACATTAACATGTATATTGGTACAGCATTATACACATGCTGTTGTATGTGCCCCTAGACATAACTGGTGCACAGGTCTGTGTAAGTACACATTACTGTTACAGGGCTAGCACAACATGAACATGTATATTGGTACAACATCTTGTCATACACATGGTGTTGTATGTGCCCCAGACACAACGATTACACAAGTTTATGCAAGTACACTTTACTGTAAGAAGGCTAGTATATCTTGTTATGGTCTACATGTGTTGCTATGTATGCCCCAATACACAATGCATACAAAGTGTGCAAGCATACATTACTGTTAGGGGTGAGTCCAGCATCCTGGCAGTGGTGTTGTGTGTGGCCAGCTCAGTGCCTGCAGCATGGCATGCATGTATTTATGTCGCCATCATAATGAGAGTCCGCTCCCTGTCACAATATAACCATGCCATTGCAGGTGCCCAAAACACAATGGACACATAGATGTCTGCAAGTGCACGTTACTTTCAAATGGGCAGATTTTGTTTCTGTTTTCTTTTCTTTGAAGCATGTAAGTGCTGGACATGACAACACGTTGCTTCAGAGCTGAGGGAATGGCAGGTGAAAAAAGATGAGGGTGGATCTCGGTGCCAGGGGGCAGGGGATTTGGGGTGGTATGTTTTGGTGGTGTTTAGACAGAAGTGGACTGGCAATTAGGAGAGGGATAGGGAGCGAGGGTTCAGGGTTGTGTAGGAGACAAAACATTTTTTGAAGTGGTTGGATGGAATGAGAGTTTGAAGGGAGACGAGAAAGTTGTTGAGCAAGGAAAGGAGGGATGGGGAGAAGCGGAGGTTGGGGGGGGGGGGGGGGGGGGGGTGGAATTGGGGGAGGGGGGAAGATGTTGAAGGGGAGGGGGGGAGAGGATGGACAGAGTTACAGACTGTGGAGATGGGAGGGCAAAGGCAAATGATCAGCTGGCATTATCTGTCTGGCTGGCTCCCATTCTGATGTCATCCCTCTCCACTCATTACCTCCCCCTTTGTCCCCATTGCTGTCTTTGTCTCACCCTCTGTCCAGTCATTGCCTCTCCCTCTCTCTCCCCATTGCTCTCTTTGTCTCACCCTTTGTCCAGTCTGTCTTTCCCTGCCTCTCTGTCTTTAGGATACTGTTGGATGTCCTTAGGACATGATGCTGGTGTGAATGAAGTCATCAACAGTGAGGGCTGTAGGACATGATGTGAATGAAGTCATCCACAGTGAGGGGTGTAGGACATGATGTTGGTGTGAATGAAGTCGTCCACAGTGAGGGCTGTAGGACATGGTGCTGGTGTGAATGAAGTCATCCACAGTGAGGGCTGTAGGACATGATGCTGGTGTGAATGAAGTCATCCACAGTGAGGGCTGTAGGACATGACGCTGGTGTGAATGAAGTCATCCACAGTGAGGGCTGTAGGACATGACGCTGGTGTGAATGAAGTCATCCACAGTGAGGGCTGTTTGCAGGCCCGACTCCAGATACCGGGCAGTGTTTCCCAGTGACGATGAACCGACGGAAAGCTCCTCACCTCCGTGCAGAGACACGAAACCCTCTCAGGGGAGACCATTCCTGGCTCCTTTGATTGCCAACGACAGAGTGACTGCCCCTGAGCACTTCCAGGATGTGCGTCTGGTTCGCCTGGACATTAGGGGTTCCAATTTAGAGTGAGTACATTGGTTGTTGCTGGGAGTTGGGAGTTCCAAGGTTTCGGGCTTAAAACTCTGCTTTTCCCTTGCCCTTTGATACCTGCCGATTGACCTCTTCACTGCTGAACTTTGCTGTAATCAGTTTATAATGTTTGAGTAAACGGATGTTTCTTGATGACTGGCTCAATAAACAGCTGTTTTAAGCACTGAAGGGGTTGTTTTAAGGCACTGAAAGGTGGTGCTTTAAGCCACTGAAGGTGTTGTTTTAAGCCACTGAAAAGGTGATGTTTTAAGCCACTGAAGGGGTTGTTTTAAGCCACTGAAGGTGTGTTTTTAAGCCACTGAAGGGGTTGTTTTAAGCCACTGAAGGGGTTGTTTTAAGCCACTGAAAGATGTTGTTTTAAGCCACTGAAAGATGTTGTTTTAAGCCACTGAAGGGGTTGTTTTAAGCCACTGAAAGGTGATGTCTTAAGCCACTGAATGGGTTGTTTTAAGCCACTGAAGGGGTTGTTTTAAGCCACTGAAGGGGTTGTTTTAAGCCACTGAAGGTGTTGTTTTAAGCCACTGAAAGTGATGTTTTAAGCCACTGAAAGGTGGTGCTTTAAGCCACTGAAGGTGTTGTTTTAAGCCACTGAAGGGGTTGTTTTAAGCCACTGAAAGGTGGTGTTTTAAGCCACTGAAAGGTGGTGTTTTAAGCCAAAACGAAGTCAAAGCATCCACAGGGGTGTTTCTCTTGACATGTTTATTGGCCTCAGTTTGACTCAAACCAAAAAAATAAGTCAGACACTTGACTGTGAATTTAGTGTTTCACACCGTTCAGCACTTTTCCTGTACATGGTTCCCAGTTTCAGAACTAAAATATTCTTCTGTTGTGTGTGTGTGTAGTAGAACCCTGTGTTACCAAACAGTAAATAACTAAAGGTGTGTGGGAGCTGAAAAACAAGACAGACATCTGAAGCTGGAGGAGCCAGTTTTGATTTCAAATATGCACAGGACCTCAGCTGACAGAAAAGTTTGGTCATGAAGATGGACGAAGTGAAGGTCTCCTGGTAGAGTGAAGACTGCCATCACAATTCTCCAACTGCACACTCTGAGAATGTTCCATCTCCACAGAGTTTGAAGCAAAACACATGGTGTGCAGGGATGGATGTGAGAACTGATCAAAACCAAGGTCACCAAGAGAGCAGGGCATGGAGGGCTGGACAGTTTGAGGCATATCTCTATGTTGGAGTTAAGGATGGCAGTTGAAGGGGAGGATGGTGTGGACAGTTTGAGGTAGATCTTTATGTTGGAGTTAAGGATGGCAGTTGAAGGGGAGGATGGTGTGGACAGTTTGAGGGAGATCTTTATGTTGGAGTTAAGGATGGCAGTTGAAGGGGAGGATGGTGTGGACAGTTTGAGGGAGATCTTTATGTTGGAGTTAAGGATGGCAGTTGAAGGGGAGGATGGTGTGGACAGTTTGAGGGAGATCTTTATGTTGGAGTTAAGGATGGCAGTTGAAGGGGAGGATGGTGTGGACAGTTTGAGGCAGGTCTTAAACTCCTGCACTGTCATAACTGTGACAGGTACCAGCCATGGATCATGGTGATGGTGAGGAGGATGACAGGTGAAGGGGAGGGTGGTGTGGTGATGGTGGGGTGACAGGTGAGGTGGTGTGGTGATGGTGGGGTGACAGGTGAGGTGGTGGGGTGACAGGTGAGGGTGGTGTGTCACAGGTACCAGCCAGGGGATGTGGTGATGGTGCAGCCACAGAACACCAGGCAGCGAGTGCAGGCGTTCCTGTCGCACATGGGGCTGGACCCCGCCCGTGTCTTCCGCCTCCAGCAGAATGACCCAGGTCAGTGGTGTCACTGGGGTCAGTCGTCATGGTGGGTGTAGAGTGGTAGGGCTGGACTCCGCCCGTGTCTTCCGTCTCCAGCAGAATGACCCCCAGGTCAGTGGTGTCACTGGGGTCAGTCGTCATGGTGGGTGTAGAGTGGTAGGGCTGGACTCCGCCCGTGTCTTCTGTCTCCAGCAGAATGATCCAGGTCAGTGGTGTCACTGGGGTCAGTCGTCATGGTGGGTTTGGAGTGATGGTCCCAGGATCAAAAGAAAACAAGGTGATGCTTGGGACGAGGACTATGCTGACCGGCTGATGTCTGTCAGCAGGGGAGGGGTGATAACTGCTGTGTTGGGAAGATGTCAGCAGGGAAGGGGGGATAACTATTGTGTTGGGAAGATGTCAGCAGGGGAGGGGGGATAACTATTGTGTTGGGAAGATGTCAGCAGGGGAGGGGAGATAACTGTTGTGTTGGGAAGAGGATGTCTGTCAGCAGGGGAGGGGGGATAACTGTTGTGTTGGGAAGATGACTGTCAGCAGGGAGGGGGGATAACTGTTGTGTTGGGAAGATGTCTGTCAGGGGAGGGGGGATAACTGCTGTGTTGGGAAGATGTCTGTCAGCAGGGGAGGGAGATAACTGTTGTGTTGGGAAGATATTTGTCAGCAGGGAGGGGGGGTAACTGTTGTGTTGGGAAGATGACTGTCAGCAGGGGAGGGGGGGATAACTGTTGTGTGTTGGAAGATGATGTCTGTCAGCAGGGGAGGGGGGATAACTGTTGTGTTGGGAAGATGATGTTTGTCAGCAGAGGAGGGGGAATAACTGTTGTGTTGGGAAGATGTCAGCATGGGAGGGGAGATAACTGTTGTATTGGGAAGATGATGTCTGTCAGCAGGGGAGGGGAGGAGCACCACTGTGTGGTAGTAGGAAGAGACTCTCGGGAATGTGAAAGTCTTCAGACAGACCCCCTCAGGCAAGGGAAAGGCCCTTAACACCAGCCGCCGTGGCGAAGTGGTTAGCGTCGCGGACTCCCGGCTGGGAGGTCGTGGGTTCGAATCCCATCAGAAGTCATGTGGGTTTTTTTCTGCCCCGACCGGCTCCTACCCAGAGTTGAGTTTGCTGCGGACTCAGTTGGGAAGACTGGGACCACACAGTCGAGTTTCATCCACTTAATGGATGCGTTTCTGAGAGTGTTGCTCAAATTTCCTGACCAACACTGCAGGTGTCTGTATCTCTCGGGCCTGGTTGACGCCGGATATATTATGAAAGGAAGCGTAGAGTACAGCCCTGTCATGTAGTCTCAGACCGAAATGGAAATCCGTAGCATCATCTTAATCATCCTCATTCTCATTCGATCAGCATAAAAAAAAAGTCTCAATTCTGTGGCCCTTCATGCCCTGCTCTCATGGTGACCTCAATTTCGATGTCCTCTCCACGTCTGTGGCCTTGGTTTGGTTCCGTCCGGGCCACCGGTATCGGCGAGTCCATGGGGGCTGTCGTTGGATGGACGTGGTGACGCCCTCCGGAGGGAGAGCTCACTCACGCTGGCTCCGCGACTAAGCAATTATTGTCGTCAGTAGGGGGCTTAGTAGGTGGTGTCCTGCGTATGTTAGATCAGAACAGGCGCCACTGAACACCACTGAAGTGACTCGGCAGCAGTGCAGTATCTCCTCCTCCGGTGGGTTGCCTCTTGACGACTTGATATTGACTGCTCCCTGTGGATTGCCGGTGCCGGGGCTGTGGCGGGGCCGACCGGGCTGTGGCTGTGGACGGGGTGTCGGAATGAGCGGCGTGGGTGCACTGCCTCTGAAGGTGGCGCAGAGTTGGGACAGACAGCAAAAAAAAAAAAAAAAAAAAAAAAAAAAAAAAGAAAGGCCCTTAACTCTTGACACCCCAAGAGGGCTGGATGGCTATGTAGTCATGACTGCTTGATGCCTTTCTGCAGTCAGAAGGTGCCAGGGACACCAGCCCTGATAACTCAGATGACAAAGTTTGCACAGACTCTGGAATCCATACTCCACAATCTCCACTGGCCTCCCAAAAGTGCAAAAGAAGAATGGGAAATCTCAGAAGGTGCCAGGGACACCAGCCCTGATAACTCAGTTGACAAGTTTGCATAGACTCTGGAATCCATGCTCCACAATCTCCACTGGCTGACCGAAAGTGCAAAAGAAGAATGGGAAATCTATTGATTGGTGCTATACAGTGATGATATTCTAGCCTAGAAAGGCTCGCCTGTCTCCAACCCCACAATGTGATCCTCCTCTCAGCTGTTAGCTGACTGCAGCGGACTTCACCGGATTGTTGACCATCAGGACAAAGGGGCTGAAATGTGTCCAGTCCGTGTCCACCTGTCTTTTACCTGTCCTCCTGGTTCCCAGGTCGACATCCATCCTATGCAGTGTGGGATCAGGAACCTGTGTTGAGGTGCAGAGTGTTGGGTGCTGTCTTACACTTGCTCACGCTGAGAGCCTCCAGCTGTTTGGTGCAGGTGTAAAGCTACATCACCTTAGTCATTTGTCTTTTGTGTGTGTGTGTGTGATCTTCTCTGCATTGTTTTGGGTGTGCTCACACGCACACGAACTACATACATTCTCTCTCTACATTCTCTCTCTCTCTCTCTCTCTCTCTCTCTCTCTCTCTCTCTCTCTGTCTGTCTGTCTCTCTCCCTCTCTTGCTCTCTCTCTCACACACACACACACACACACACACACACACACATACACACACACACACATACACATACACACGCACACGCACGCACGCACGCACACACACACACACACACACACACACACACACACACACACACACACACACACAGAGTGTATAACATTGTTTGACCTGCTGCAGACCACCCTCTGCCCCCCCACCTGCCCCAGCCCTGCAGCGTGGAGGAGGCGGTGCGCTGCTACCTGGACATCGGCAGTGTGCCGCGCCGCAGCTTCTTGAGATGCTGGCACACTTTGCTGAAGATGAACTGGAGCGTGAAAAACTCCAGGAATTCTGTACACCTGAGGGACAGGTAAGGGGGGGAATGAGATGAAAATGGAATGGAGAGAAGGTGTGTGTGTGTGTGTGTGTGTGTGTGTGTGTGTGTGCGTGTGTGTGTGTTGTGTGTGCAAGCGCATGCGTGCATGTGCACATGAGTATGTGTGTGCTTGTGTGTGTGTGTGTGTGTGTGTGTGTGTGTGTGTGTGTGTGTGTGTGGGTGCGCGTGCATGTGTATGTGTGTGCATGTGCGTGTTTGTGTGTGTGTGTGTGAATGTATGTGTATGTGTGTGTGCATATGCATGTGTATGTATGTGTGCATGTGCACATGTGTGCATGTGTGTGTATGCAAGCATACATGTGCATGGGTGAAACTGGAAAAAAATGAAAAACTGAAAGGTTGGGGTCCAGGGGCCGCTTAGGCCCCTGGTGGAGTCCAGGGGCAGCGCCCCTGGTGGGAGGCCCAGGGGGGCAAAGCCCCCTGGCCGAAATTGATTTTTTGAAAAATTCACAGTTTTCGTGGCCTCTGGTGAAAGGAAATTTGGAACTGAGGCCTTGTTGAAACACATTTATTGCTTATATGACAGTTTCACATACATGGAGTGGGTTTGTGTGTGTGTGTGTGTGTGTGTGTGTGTGTGTGTGTGTGTGTGTGTGTGTGTGTGTGTGAAATACAGTGCAGTGAAACCTCTCTATTTAGACTTCCCTAATAAGACTTCCTCTCTAAAGTGACTCTAAATTCTGTGACAGTTCCATCAAACTGTCTGTTAAATTACCTATCTTCTTATCTTCTTTTTAAGAAAAAAATCCATGTTTCATGTTAAGATCACAAGTCTGTGCATTTTCTAAGGTCTTAATAGAGAGTTTCCACTGTACTTCCAAAACTAACCCATTTTATTACACGGAAGAAATAGAACCTTTAGTAGTTTTCCCCATCCTTTTTCCAGAAACTAACCCTCATATTCATTTTTCTTTTATGTTTTTTTTTTTCTTTCTTTAACCCGCTCCCTGCCTGGAACGTGTAACGCACGTCCTGAAAACTGAAAATCGCTACGCCTGGGACGTGTGTGTCACACCGTAACTTCATCACGGAAAGCAGAAAAATCTACCTGGGAGAGACGACCGTCTAAAATGTTCTCACTTTTTCTACTGGTGTTGAGGAATGGCCCCTTTCCCTTCACGCAAGCAGCCAGCTGACCACATGTTATGCAAATTGCGAGTCGAGAGGTCACAGCTGATAAGCATATTCAAGATGGCAGCTCAACCTAGCACTTCGTCGACGCCTCCCGTTTTCAAGCATTACACTGCACTTGATGTTTTAGATGACGATCAAAATTATAAAGAAAATGATGAAGACCTTTGATGATCGGATCCTGATACTAGCGATGAGGAGGAGACGGATGGGAATCAGCACCATTCACTTTTATCGGAGATACGTGCTGGTGATGATGTGGCTTCATTGTTAGTTGCACATGACAGCAGTGAATACAACACCGCGAGCGAGGGTGATGAAGCGGAAAAAGCCGAACCCATTGCCGTCAACGAGCACTGACCTGAGGGGGTCGTGACATGGTAGGGGCTCAGGACGACGGCGAGGGTCCCGTGGAAGCGGTCGGTGGTGTGGCATGGGGTGTGGTCAGTCCCAGCCTTAGTGGTGCTTTCACTGGGAATACTGGTCTGAATGTCAACTGTGCCAATTTTAGGCTGCACAGAGCTCCAGTCTTCAGTTCCTTCATGACCAGAAACCAGATTCAGGCAAGTAGCTCTATTTTTCTTTTTTTCTTTTTTTTTTTCTTTCTTTTTTTTTTTTTTTTTTTTGTTTGTTACTACTTGATTCTTCATTCCTCCACTATTTATTTTCTGTATTTCTCTTCTTTGCATATTTCCTGCTGAAATCACATAATTATGGCAAATAATGACTATATGGATAGGTGGGACTCTGTGTGTGTGTGTGTGTGTGTGTGTGTGTGTGTGTGTGTGTGTGTGTGTGTGTGCCTAAGCATTGTTTATTTCTGTATGCAAGTTTTCCATATAAGTTTTGTCATTTTTGTAAAACACAGAAGCACTCATCCTCAGCAGTTTTTTTTTTTCATGCCATTGTGGTGTTTTTACATTCGTGTGTGTGATACTGTTAGTGTGTGTTTGTGCTTATGTGAACATATGTGTATGTGTGTGTGTGTGTGTGTGCGTGGGGTGGGTATGTGTGTGGGGTGCGTGTATGTGTGTGTGTGTATAAAGTGTGTGTGTGTGTGTGTGTGTGCGCCCAATTGTGGTCTGCTTACTGTGTGTTGTGTGTGTGTGTGTGTGTGTGTGTGTGTGTGTGTGTGTGCGCCCAATTGTGGGTCTGCTACTACTGTGTGGTGTGTTGTGTGTGTGTGTGTGTGTGTGTGTGAGCGCGCGCGCGCGCCCAAGTGTGGGTCTGCTTACTGTGTGTGTCCGTGTGTGTGTGTGTGTGTGTGTGTGTGTGTGTGTGTGTGTGTGTGTGTGTGCCCAAATGTGAGTCTGTTTACTTATCTTGAAACTTTTATTCTGTATTTCAGATTCTTCTTCAGTTTCTACAGTGTTTTCTCTGTGTGTGTGTTTTTTTTTCTTTTTTCTTTTCAACAGACAATTTTTTTTTTTTCTTCAGACTTTTTTTTCCATGGTTGTCATTTTGAACATTAACCAATAAGTATTGTACTATAACAATTTGGACCACACTGTATACTTACAGTGATGCTGAGTAACACTAAAAGAAGTCTTGTCAGTGTTTTTACAGGTTTTATGTATTGTAACAGGTGTATGTGTGCAGAAACTGTTCTTTTTTGTAAAACCACCATTGGTACATCCCTGTCCATTCCCTAATGGCCAACAAATTTAGAGTATATTATAAAGCATCATAGCTTGGGGGGTGAAAGGAAAGAGAAGCCATAAAGTCTAAGTCATATGTCAACAAATAGATAAGCAGTCATTGAGTATTGAACCTACCCCAAATAGTAAAATTATGCCCCTTTCTAGTAGAATTGGGGTACCCCAGTAACATACAGATTGTTACACGGGGGACATTTATTGACAACAATATGAATCCCAGGTGTTTGTAATGTTGTTGAGCAAACGCCAAAAGGTATTTTTGCTGTGTTTAATGGGCTTTTATGTGGTGAATTGTTGCAAAACTCTCAAACTGAAAACAAAACAAAAACTGTTTTATCATATGTTAATGGTGTGAACCATCACTATTACCCACAAAATAAAGTTAGAATGATGTGAAATTGTAGACAGGGTATAAGGAAGTAATCCACAAAAAAATCTAACAAATAACTCAACAAATAGATGAGTAATGTAGATGTTAGTGAACATACCATGGAAAGCATGATTATGCCCATTTTTACCTAAAACATAGTACCCCCAGTTATGAGCAGATTATCATCAAGAACAAGATTTCTTGGGATTTATATGACTGTCATATGTTAGTGCTGATGTTGAATAAATAGCAAGACCACTTTTTTCAGTGTTTTGACTCATTCTATTTGGCGCAGTGTGTTTGCATATACTCGAAAACTGTTATTTTTTTGTAAAATTTTTATAATTGTCAATTTCTGATATACTAATTATCAACATAATCAAGTCATTTTGACAGGACATTGTAGACAAATGCATAACAAAACATGCCAAAAATCAGAGAGATCTGTCTAGAAATAAGTGAGCAGTAACCATTTTATTGAACCTACCCAAAAAAGCTAAATTTACCAGCCGCCGTGGCGAAGTGGTTAGCGTCGCGGACTCCGGCTGGGAGGTCGTGGGTTCGAATCCCATCAGAAGTCATGTGGGTTTTTTTCTGCCCCGACCGGCTCTTACCCAGAGTTGAGTTTGCTGCGGGCTCAGTTGGAAGACTGGGACCACACAGTCGAGTTTCATCCACTTAATGGATGCGTTTCTGAGAGAGTGTTGCTCAAATTTCCTGACCAACACTGCAGGTGTCTGTATCTCTCGGGCCTGGTTGACGCTGGGATATATTATGAAAGGAAGCGTAGAGTACAGCCCTGTCATGTAGTCTCAGACCGAAATGGAAATCCGTAGCATCATCTTAATCATCCTCATTCTCATCGATCAGCATAAAAAAAAAGTCTCAAATTCTGTGGCCCTTCATGCCCTGCTCTCATGGTGACCTCAATTTCGATGTCCTCTCCACGTCTGTGGCCTTGGTTTGGTTCCGTCGGGGTCACCGGTATCGGCGAGTCCATGGGGGCTGTCGTTGGACGGACGTGGTGGCGCCCTCCGGAGGGAGAGCTCACTCACGCTGGCTCCGCGACTAAGCAATTATTGTCGTCAGTAGGGGGCTTAGTAGGTGGTGTCCTGCGTATGTTAGATCAGAACAGGCGCCACTGAACACCACTGAATGACTCGGCGGCAGTGCAGTGTCTCCTCCGGTGGGTTGCCTCTTGACGACTTGACATTGACTGCTCCCTGTGGACTGCCGGTGCCGGGGCTGTGGCGGGGCCGACCGGGCTGTGGCTGTGGACGGGGTGTCGGAATGAGCGGCGTGGGTGCACTGCCTCTGAAGGTGGCGCAGAGGTTGGGACAGCAAAAAAAAAAAAAAAAAAAAAAAAAAAAAAAAAGCTAAATTTTACCATGGCATACAGATTTTCAAATGTGCTATCATACTGTGGCAGTGAAGGGGTTAAATATTTTTTTCATACTATTATGTCTCTCTGTCTCTCTGTCTCTCTCTCTCTCTGCCTTACATCTGTCTTTGTGTGTGTGTGTGCATGTGTGTGTGTGTGTGTGTGTCACTAAGGCGGAAGCTGGGGGAGGGGGGTATGGAGGGTTGCTGAAAAAGATTTTACTGAAATTCTTACCTTCATGCTTTTAATATAGTCCAGATTTCTGACATGCTTTGCTAGCGAGATTTTCCATTGGATCCATACTTGAGGTCCGAGTTGCACACGCGGCTAAATGCTACACCTGGTTTGTTCGTTTTCAAACACCAAACATGATGCTGTTGTTTTTCATCATCTATTTCATTCAGCCAAGCCCATCGCCACTTATTAGTGATGCCAGCATCGTCTCCTCAACTAAATCACCTTCTTTAAGATATGACATTCTCATGGTTTCCAATGAACTCCAAACTCGAAATCTAGATTTCGGCAAATGGTGCTTTATCTTTGTTCCCGAAAATAAAGATTACTTCTGATTCAGCACTTCCGTTTTATGGTAAAATGCACTTGATACATAATTTGCGCAATTTTAGAGACTGTTTTGACTTTTTTTTTTTTTCCAGATTTACGAAAAACGGAAAATTCCATCTCGAATAATTTCATAAAACGGATTCCGCCCTCAGACTGAAGAAGTTTCACCCATGCATGTGCACATGTAGCTTTGAATATATGTGTTGATGTATGCATGTAAACACTATGTATCACCCTGTGGGTTGCAGGACGACTTGTTTTCCTACTGTAACAGAGTGAGGAGGACAATTGTTGAGGTGAGTTGTTTTCCTACTGTAACAGAGTGAGGAGGACAATTGTTGAGGTGAGTTGTTTTCCTACTGTAACAGAGTGAGGACAATTGTTGAGGAGTTGTTTTCCTACTGTAACAGAGTGAGGACAATTGTTGAGGTGAGTTGTTTTCCTACTGTAACAGAGTGAGGACAATTGTTGAGGTGAGTTGTTTTCCTACTGTAACAGAGTGAGGAGGACAATTGTTGAGGTGAGTTGTTTTCCTACTGTCACAGAGTGAGGAGGACAATTGTTGAGGTGAGTTGTTTTCCTACTGTAACAGAGTGAGGAGGACAATTGTTGAGGTGAGTTATTTTCCTACTGTCACAGAGAGTGAGGAATTGTTGAGGTGAGTTGTTTTCCTACTGTAACAGAGTGAGGAGGACAATTGTTGAGGTGAGTTGTTTTCCTGCTGTAACAGAGTGAGGACAATTGTTGAGGTGAGTTGTTTTCCTACTGTAACAGAGTGAGGACAATTGTTGAGGTGAGTTGTTTTCCTACTGTAACAGAGTAAGGACAATTGTTGAGGTGAGTTGTTTTCCTACTGTAACAGAGTGAGGACAATTGTTGAGGTGAGTTGTTTTCCTACTGTAACAGAGTGAGGAGGACAATTGTTGAGGTGAGTTGTTTTCCTACTGTAACAGAGTGAGGGACAATTGTTGAGGTGAGTTGTTTTCCTGCTGTAACAGAGTGAGGACAATTGTTGAGGTGAGTTGTTTTCCTGCTGTAACAGAATGAGGAGGACAATTGTTGAGGTGAGTTGTTTTCCTGCTGTAACAGAGTGAGGAGGACAATTGTTGAGGTGAGTTGTTTTCCTACTGTAACAGAGTGAGAACAATTGTTGAGGTGAGTTGTTTTTTTCCTACTGTAACAGAGTGAGGACAATTGTTGAGGTGAGTTGTTTTTCCTGCTGTCACAGAGTGAGGGGACAATTGTTGAGGTGTTGTTTTCCTACTGTAACAGAGTGAGGACAGTTGTTGAGGTGAGTTGTTTTCCTGCTGTAACAGAGTGAGGACAATTGTTGAGGTGAGTGTTTTCCTGCTGTAACAGAGTGAGGACAGTTGTTGAGGTGAGTTGTTTTCCTACTGTAACGGAGTGAGGACAGTTGTTGAGGTGAGTTGTTTTTTCCTACTGTAACAGAGTGAGGACAGTTGTTGAGGTGAGTTGTTTTCCTGCTGTAACAGAGTGAGGAGGACAATTGTTGAGGTGAGTTGTTTTCCTACTGTAACAGAGTGAGGACAATTGTTGAGGTGAGTTGTTTTCCTGCTGTAACAGAGTGAGGACAGTGTTGAGGTGAGTTGTTTTCCTACTGTAACAGAGTGAGGACAGTTGTTGAGGTGAGTTGTTTTCCTACTGTAACAGAGTGAGGACAGTTGTTGAGGTGAGTTGTTTTCCTACTGTAACAGAGTGAGGACAATTGTTAGGTGAGTTGTTTTCCTACTGTAACAGAGTGAGGACAATTGTTGAGGTGAGTTGTTTTCCTACTGTAACAGAGTGAGGACAATTGTTGAGGTGAGTTGTTTTCCTACTGTAACAGAGTGAGGACAATTGTTGAGGTGAGTTGTTTTCCTGCTGTAACAGAGTGAGGACAGTTGTTGAGGTGAGTTGTTTTCCTGCTGTAACAGAGTGAGGACAATTGTTGAGGTGAGTTGTTTTCCTGCTGTAACAGAAGTGAGGACAATTGTTGAGGTGAGTTGTTTTCCTGCTGTAACAGAGTGAGGACAATTGTTGAGGTGAGTTGTTTTCCTGCTGTAACAGAGTGAGGACAGTTGTTGAGGTGAGTTGTTTTCCTGCTGTAACAGAGTGAGGACAATTGTTGAGGTGAGTTGTTTTCCTGCTGTAACAGAATGAGGACAATTGTTGAGGTGAGTTGTTTTCCTGCTGTAACAGAGTGAGGACAATTGTTGAGGTGAGTTGTTTTCCTGCTGTAACAGAGTGAGGAGGACAATTGTTGAGGTGAGTTGTTTTCCTACTGTAACAGAGTGAGGAGGACAATTGTTGAGGTGAGTTGTTTTCCTGCTGTCACAGAGTGAGGAGGACAATTGTTGAGGTGAGTTGTTTTCCTGCTGTAACAGAGTGAGGACAATTGTTGAGGTGAGTTGTTTTCCTGCTGTCACAGAGTGAGGAGGACAATTGTTGAGGTGAGTTGTTTTCCTGCTGTAACAGAGTGAGGACAATTGTTGAGGTGAGTTGTTTTCCTGCTGTCACAGAGTGAGGACAATTGTTGAGGTGAGTTGTTTTCCTACTGTAACAGAATGAGGACAATTGTTGAGGTGAGTTGTTTTTCCTGCTGTCACAGAGTGAGGACAGTTGTTGAGGTGAGTTTTTTTTTCCTGCTGTAACAGAGTGAGGACAATTGTTGAGGTGAGTTGTTTTCCTGCTGTCACAGAGTGAGGACAATTGTTGAGGTGAGTTGTTGTTTTCCTGCTGTCACAGAGTGAGGACAATTGTTGAGGTGAGTTGTTTTCCTGCTGTAACAGAGTGAGGACAATTGTTGAGGTGAGTTGTTTTCCTGCTGTCACAGAGTGAGGACAATTGTTGAGGTGAGTTGTTTTCCTACTGTAACAGAGTGAGGACAATTCTTGAGGTGAATGGTCACCGGCACACAAGTGACTGGTGACTGACTGCATATGCAGTCAGGGAATCAGACACATGATGACTCTGACATTGCCTTTGTTTCTGGAGGACTCTCACATTCGTCATTTGGATCATTTATTTGTTTCTTGTCTGTCACCTGTCAACACTGTTTGTGATGCCCTTCCACCCCCATCCTGTCTCATCTTCTGGGCCGTGTCAGTGACCTTACGCCCATGCCGCTCCCTGTTCACAGTCACAACCTGATTGGTCCAGTCACCGACCTGATGCTGCTAGTCTAAAGCCTGATTGGCCAGTCACTGACCTGACACTGTAAGTCCACAGCCTGAGGTCCACAGCCTGATTGGTCCACAGCCTGATTGGTCCAGTCTTCAACCTGACACTGTTAAATTTGAAAAGAGAGGGGTTAGTTACGACCACCTCAATTCAATTTGGAAAAGAACAGGAGAAGCTCAGCTAGGTGTTCTTGACACTGTCCTAAATATTGTGTGTTTTCACCTGAAGAAGACCCAAGAGGTTGAAATGCATTGTGTCTAGTCCTGTACTCTCATTTGTCTATATCCTTGGCGGTTACTAACCCCTCTCTTTTCAAATTTTGCTTCATTTTCTGCCCTCAGTCATTGTTTTGAAAATGACACCATTAGTCCACAGCCTGATTGGTCCACAGCCTGATTGGTCCACAGCCTGATTGGTCCACAGCCTGATTGGTCCAGTCACTGACCTGACACTGATAGTCCACCAGGAGCAGTTGGTATCTTGTCATGAAGCAACCCAGCAGACGAGACACTGCACTGCTGTTGAGTTCCTTTGCTGGTGTTGAGTGGTGGCTTTTCTGATCCAGACTTGGGGAACACCACACACTGAGCCTTTTACAGACAACAGTGATGGCTTTGTCACAGAGCCAGCACAACTCCTTCCCCCTCTAGAAGCACCACCATGTCTGTCCAGTGACAGTCGTCATGAACTTACCATTCTGATAACCTTGACATAAATGCACCAGGGACAGAGATGTGGGGAAGAAATTGACATTGAGGTCATCAGTAGAGCAGAGCACCAGGGACAGAGATGTGGGGAAGAAATTGACATTGAGGTCATCAGTAGAGCAGAGCACCAGGGACAGAGATGTGGGGAAGAAATTGACATTGAGGTCATCAGTAGAGCAGAGCACCAGGGACAGAGATGTGGGGAAGAAATTGACATTGAGGTCATCAGGAGAGCCAGGGACAGAGATGTGGGGAAGAAATTGACACTGAGGTCATCAGGAGAGCCAGGGACAGAGATGTGGGGAAGACATTGACACTGAGGTCGTCAGGAGAGCCCAGGGATAGAGATGTGGGGAAGAAATTGACACACCGAGGTTGTCAGGAGAGCAGAGCATGAAAGGATACAGAATGTGAGACATTTGAAATTCTGTGTAAGTTCAGAAAATCTGGTATTCAGCATATCTGCTTAGCCTGTAAGTTGACCACCAGAGGTGAGTGGCAGTGGTAACGTCCAACCCAGAATGGTGTGAATCACTGCTGGTTTTCGTTTCGGCAACCACTGGAAATGGTCAAAGTGCAAACAGTGTTGAAATGAAATGTTTGAAATCAAGAAAGAAAAATGTGTGTGTAAGTGACAGCCAGTACTCTCTTACAATTTGCATGGAAGTGTTGTGTGTCTGCTTTTCACATTGTGATCAGCATTGAAGGACGTGGAGCGACAACAGTACACTAACTGCTGAATTACCTTTTTTTGTCCTTGAATCTCTCGTCTTTTTCCATCTCTTTATTCCATTGATTCTTTCTGTTTTTCTTCCTTTTTTTTTTCTTTGTTTTGTTTTTTAGACAGGCCTCCATCCTACTAGTTTTTTTTCCCATTCTTCTCTTTTGCCCCAGTGACTGTCTCTCACCAGGTGAGTCTGTAGCTTCAATGATTGATGGACATTTTCATATTTGATGTTTGACGTGTGTGTGTGTGTGTGTATATGTGTGTGTGTGTGTGTGTGTGTGTGTGTGTGTGTGTGTGTATTTATTGACTGTTGTTTGGTGTAATGACACTTTCATTCTGTTTTTGGGGAAAGAGAAAAGTAGTAGTATAGCTTTATGGCACTGGAAAGTGGGAACTGGCCACAACATAGAACAGTTTGCAACATATCTTTATGAAGGAAATATGCAACTGTGTGTGTGTGTATTCATGTGTGTGTGTGTGTGTGTATATATATATATATATGCGTGGTGCGTTTGAGTGATTCCATGTTCGCAAAAAAGTGAAGCAGAGTGTAGGATGATGTTGATTTTTCATTTTTGCGATGTTTGCTTATGTTGGATGTCATGTTCTGTACATGTGCACATCTGTTTGACCTGTTATTTGTAGGGTGATGTTGATTCTTCAGTTTTCTGATGCAGCGTATCATGTTGAGTTTGATGTTCTGTACATGTACACATCTGTTTGACCTGTCATTTTTCCATTGCTGTTTCTACCAGGTGCTGCAGGATTTCCACCTGACCAGATGTACACATCTGTTTGACCTGTCATGGCTGCCCCACCAGGTGCTGCAGGATTTCCACCTGACCAGATGTACACATCTGTTTGACCTGTCATTTTTCCATTGCTGTTTCTACCAGGTGCTGCAGGATTTCCACCTGACCAGATGTACACATCTGTTTGACCTGTCATTTTTCCATTGCTGTTTCTACCAGGTGCTGCAGGATTTCCACTTGACCAGCAGGCGTGTGCCCTTTGACTACCTCTTTTTGACCTCGTCCCCCCATGCAGCCCCGCGCCTTCTCCATCGCTTCATCCCCCCAGGTCAGCCTCTGTGTACGTGCGTGTGTGTGTGTGTGTGTGTGTGTGTGTGTGTGTGTGTGTGTGTGTGAAAAACATGTGACCCAGTGTTATCAGTGATGTGTGTGGTCAGTGATGTGTGTGGTCAGTGATGTGTGTGGTCAGTGACTGTGTTGTCAGTGACGGTGTGGTCAGTGACAGTGTAAGGTACGCCAACAGTTTGACCCCCAGCCCATCGTGGACATCAGTCAGGGCAGTACAGATGTACAGCTCCACCTTGACCCTGCATCTGCCGCCCATCTGCCTTCAGTCTGCACAGAGGAAACATCTGTCTCTTGTCTGCACAGAGGAAACATCTGCCTTCAGTCTGCACAGAGGAAACATCTGCCTTCAGTCTGCACACAGGAAACATCTGCCTTCAGTCTGTACACAGGAAACATCTGCCTTCAGTCTGCACACACAGGAAACATCTGCCTTCAGTCTGCACACAGGAAACATCTGCCTTCAGTCTGCACAGAGGAAACATCTGCCCTCAGTCTGCACAGAGGAAACATCTGCCCTCAGTCTGTACAGAGGAAACATCTGCCCTCAGTCTGTACAGAGGAAACACAGTGAAGACCATAAGGACATGATGGGCCACAGCAGCAGCATTGCTAGTGACGATTCCATGGACACAGAGCTCAACTCTGACGATTCCATGGACACAGAGCTCAACTCTGAAGATTCCATGGACACAGAGCTCAACTCTGACGATTCCATGGACACAGAGCTCAACTCTGTCAATTCCATGGACACAGAGCTCAACTCTGACGATTCCATGGACACAGAGCTCAACTCAGTCATCACCAGAGGTGGCCAGGCTGAACACTGAAAAGCACAGCACCTGATGGCCCTCATGACCACCTGATGGCCACTGCATTTAGCAGTCAACAGGGGACAGTCCATGACCACTGCATTTAGCAGCAGTCAACAGTCAATGACCACTGCATTTTAGCAGCAGTCAACAGTCCATGACCACTGCATTTAGCAGCAGTCAACAAGAGACAGTCCATGACCACTGCATTTAGCAGCAGTCAACAGGGGACAGTGCATGACCACTGCATTTAGCAGCAGTCAACAGTCCGTGACCACTGCATTTAGCAGCAGTCAACAGTCCGTGACCACTGCATTTAGCAGCAGTCAACAAGAGACAGTCCACAGTCAGCAGACACAAAGATTCAAAGAGATTTACATCAACATTTCAGCGGCGTCATGCTTATTGTTGTGAAATATATTTCATCGACTTTTACTCCAAAAGTATGTTACATATGAAAGCAGCCAGGTACAAAGGTGAAACAGATAATTGCAGTCCACTGCCACTTTGTCATTTTTAGGTTTTCAATCCAGCATTCAAACTATGAACTGCTTTCCAAGTTGACAGACAGTGCCAAACCTACAGTCTGCTACAGACGACTCACAGTCTGTAGCTGTTACAGAAAAACTGTAGTCAGTTTAAGAACTACAGTCTGTGAAAAACAAAAAACAAAAATGCTATTCCACAAATGGTTTTAAGAAAAATGAAAAAGTTACCAACCTTCAGAGGTGGTCAAAGAGTTTCAAAGGAGAGTGGGGCCAAATGGCTGAGCCATGAACAGCAACATGAGAATGGGATGATGTGAAGTAGAGCAGCGGTGTGTCCTTGTCCCCACTTCTTCCCCCTCCTCTTCTCTTTCTGCATCAGTGTGTGTTTCCTCCTCTCTCCCCCCCTCCTCTTCTCTTTTGTCATCAGCGTGTTTTCCTCCTTCTCTTCAAGAGTGTGTCCCTGTCCTGTCTTCTTCCTCCTCCTCTTCTCTTCCTTCTCCAACTTATCTTCTTTCTCTTTACTTGTCATTATGTAAAAAAGGATGATGTCTGAGGTGTGATGTGTTCAGTGTGGTGTGTTCAGGTCTGAGGTGTGATGTGTTCAGTGTGATGTGTTCAGGTCTGAGGTGTGATGTGTTTCAGTGTGGTCAGTTCAGGTCTGAGGTGTGATGTGTTCAGTGCGATGTGTTCAGGTCTGAGGTGTGATGTGTTCAGTGTGATGTTTTCAGGTCTGAGGTGTGATGTGTTCAGTGCCATGTGTTCAGGTCTGAGGTGTGATGTGTTCAGTGTGATGTTTTCAGGTCTGAGGTGTGATGTGTTCAGTCTTGTCAGTTCAGGTTTGAGGTGTGATGTGTTCAGTCTTGTCAGTTCAGGTTTGAGGTGTGATGTGTTCAGTGCGATGTGTTCAGGTCTGAGGTGTGATGTGTTCAGTGTGATGTGTTCAGATCTGAGGTGTGATGTGTTCAGTCTTGTCAGTTCAGGTCTGAGGTGTGATGTGTTAGTGTGATGTGTTCAGGTCTGAGGTGTGATGTGTTCACTGTGGTCTAAGGTGTGATGTGTTCAGTGTGATGTGTTCAGGTTTGAGGTGTGATGTGTTCAGTGTGATGTGTTCAGATCCGAGGTGTGATGTGTTCAGTGTGGTCTGAGGTGTGATGTGTTCAGTGTGACGTGTTCAGGTCTGAGGTGTGATGTGTTCAGTGTGATGTGTTCAGGTCTGAGGTGTGATGTGTTCAGGTCTGAGGTGTGATGTGTTCAGTGTGGTCTGAGGTGTGATGTGTTCAGTATGGTCTGAGGTGTGATTTTTTCAGTGTGATGTGTTCAGGTTTGACGTGTGATGTGTTCAGTATGATATGTTCAGGTCTGAGGTGTGATGTGTTCAGGTCTGAGGTGTGATGTGTTCAGATCTCTGTGATGTGTTCAGGTTTGAGGTGTGATGTGTTCAGTGTGATGTGTTCAGGTCTGAGGTGTGATGTGTTCAGTGTGATGTGTTCAGGTCTGAGGTGTGATGTGTTCAGTGTGATGTGTTCAGGTCTGAGATGTGATGTGTTCAGGTTTGAGGTGTGATGTGTTCAGGTCTGAGGTGTGATGTGTTCAGGTCTGAGGTGTGATGTGTTCAGGTTTGAGGTGTGTGATGTGTTCAGGTCTGAGGTGTGATGTGTTCAGGTCTGAGGGTGTGATGTGTCAGGTTTGAGGTGTGATGGTTTGAGGTGTGATGTGTTCAGTGTGATGTGTTGAGGTCTGAGGTGCGATGTGTTCAGTGTGATGTGTTGAGGTCTGAGGTTCGATGTGTTCAGTGTGATGTGTTGAGGTCTGAGGTGTGATGTGTTCAGGTTTGAGGTGTGATGTGTTCAGGTCTGAGGTGTGTGATGTGTTCAGTGTGATGTGTGTGTTGTTCTTCCGTTTAACGTCTTCCCACATAAAGTGATTTCAGATGGGTTTGTAATGATAGAGTGTATGATGAAAGTAGTATGAGTGCGTGCAATCATATGTGAGTGTGTGTGTGTGTGTGTGTGTGTGTGTGTGTGTGTGTGTGTGTGTGTGTGTGTGTGTGTGTGTGTGTGTGCGTGTGTGTGTGTGTGTGTGTGTGTGTGTGTGTGTGTGTGTGTGTGTGTGTGTGTGTGTGTGTGAATAGGTAAGTTTGTGATATGATTTTTAGAGTGCCACAGTTTTTAAAGAAATACAGTAATTTTCACCATGTCCAATGAAACTATTTCTGTTCTTCAATAGTGTCGCTGCACTAGAGGTGTATCTGAGGTGATGTGTTCAGGTCTGAGGTGTGATGTGTTCAGGTCTGAGGTGTGATGTGTTCAGTGTGATGTGTGTTCAGGTCTGAAGTGTGATATGTTAAGGTTTGAGGTGTGATGTGTTCAGGTCTGAGGTGTGATGTGTTCAGTGTGATGTGTTCAGGTCTGAGGTGTGATGTGTTCAGGTTTGAGGTGTGATGTGTTCAGGTCTGAAGTGTGATATGTTCAGGTTTGAGGTGTGATGTGTTCAGGTCTGAGGTGTGATGTGTTCACTGTGTCACTGTATGTGTTCAGATTTGAGGTGTGATGTGTTCAGGTCCGAGGTGTGATGTGTTCAAGTCTGAGGTGTGATGTGTTCAGTGTGATGTGTTCAGGTCTGAGGTGTGATGTGTTCAGGTCTGAGGTGTGATGTGTTCAGGTCTGAGGTGTGATGTGTTCTGGTTTGAGGTGTGATGTGCTCAGGTCTGAGGTGTGATGTGTTCAGTGTGATGTGTTCAGGTTTGAGGTGTGATATGTTCAGTGTGGTCTGAGGTGTGATGTGTTCAGTGTGATGTGTTCAGATCTGAGGTGTGATGTGTTCAGTGTGGTCAGTTCAGGTCTGAGGTGTGATGTGTTCAGTGTTATGTGTTCAGGTTTTGAGGTGTGATGTGTTCAGTGTG